>RJWM01039936.1:0-17015 GCA_004363535.1 Dasyprocta punctata
GGGGAATACTTCTATAAAACAAAGTTTAGTGAGAAGAGCAGTGTCGTTTTAATCTTTGCCCATCTCTTTAGTATCTGGCTTAATAAAAGGCAGCTGGATATTTTTATCTGCCTCTGCATTCAAACTGTTCCAATATGGTCCTTTGGTTAAAAAATATGAAGAAAATACTGGCTTCACATACATATGTTGGAAAAGGCGAGTCATATGTTAATATCCTTTTCAAATGTGGATACGCTTTAGTCATAGTACGGGGCTGTTTGCAAAGTAGAATCTGAAGCCCTATCAATGAACTTTAAAAATGTATTAAATTAAAATCCATGGGTCTGTTTTGTACACTGAATTAAATTTTTGTACCATCACAAATAGGTCATTTGGAAACTATTGGTTCACTGAGTTAAGCAGTCTTCCAGATTTTTACTTATTCCAGTATAAAATTTAAAAATTCAATTTGATAATAATACTACTGATCTCATCCTTAAATATTGAGAAATTACTATTACATAAAAGTTTTCCAAAATTCTAAGTATTGTGTGAAAACTCAAATTTTATCAGTAGCAACCAATAGTGTTAGTTCTCTTTAAGGGCATTTTGAAGAAAATGTCTGCCAAATACCCAAGTCTGAATAACCATAGTTTTTCTTTCATTCCTTCAGATAAAAATGGCTCTGTATTAAAAAGTAGCTACTTCAGCTTGCAGCTCAAAATCACAAAAGTGCTTTTCTTTGAATCAGCCATTATACTTCAAGATGCAGCCGAGATACTTTATGCCAACTTCCTATTTTGTAGTACAGAAATTTAAAAAGATAGGTACTCCAGTGTTGAAATTTAATGAAATCAGTAATTTTTACTGTTATTTCAAGGATTTTTGTTTTTGATTTTGTTTTTTTTTTTTTAGCAGTGCTGGGAATTGAACCCAGTGCCTTACATATGTTTTGCAATGGCTCTACCATTAAGTTCCACGGCTTAAGATACACCCCAAGCCCATCAAGGATTCCTTTGTTTTTGCTAATGCACGGCAGCAAACAATATAGTAATTCCCAGTACACTGCTTTGGTTGATGCTGAGGCACCGATTTTGTCCACTGTTGCCTTTGCACCATCAATGCAATTTTCAGCTCTCTTCTGTCACAGTAAACCATGAAATTTCAAAAGGTTATTCAACACTTTGATGGTTTCCTATAATACAAGAACATTAGTGATTAACTGGGGTTAATATGGACAAATAGAAGTAGAACAGCACATCCAGCCACATCTGTGGATGTCTTCAATTTTGAAACCTAGGAGCAAATCTATAAGTGATAAATTAACTTAGTCTTCATGTTTACAGTGAAATCTGAAATTTGACAAGCTATCATGTTTTGGAGAAATAACACTTGTTTATTTTACTAATTTTATCCAGCAAATTTCAGCAGTGACACTTACCTAAGGCCTAGCATGTCTGCTTCTCCAGTCAATGAAATAGAGATACAGTATCTTTTTTTCCCTTCTGGTTGGAAAACCTGAAGCAATTTTCAGTTTAATGGACCATTATAGTTGGGTGTGATGGTGTACATCTATAATCTCAGCTCTGAAGGAGGTTGAGGCAAGAGGATCATGAGTTCAAGTAAGCTAAGGCAACTTAACAAGACTGTCTCAACATTAAAAAGGCTGGGTGTAGGGTTTTTAATATGTGTGAGACCTTCAGTTAGATCCTCACTAAAAACAAAACAAATTTTCATACCTACATTTAAATTCCTTCTACTTTAAACGCTGGTAAGTCTCAAAATGATAACTTGGGATTGTTTATTGCATAAGATACAATAAAAGGAATTATTAGCATCCATAGAAATGGAGAAAGGATAACTTTTCATTGTATTTTCATTTCACCCAGTTTCTTTAAAGCTAACCCCCATTGTATGATTCAGGGAAATCATTTCCACTTCATCTTCATCATCTTAATGTAGGGGTAAATTGAGAAAATGAGTCTTTTTATCTCTTGTTTTTAAGCCAACATTCCATAAAGATAAAATATGCAATAAATAATTTTTTATTTTTCAATAAAATACTGAATTGTAAGAATTTTTGACAAATTTTTAAGTTTTTTAAAATTCAAAATATTAAAAATCAATATGCATGTTTCTCATTGAGTTTCAAATAGATGCTATTTCAGTGTAAAAACTGGAATTTCAAAATAATGACACACTGGGCAAATGAGGTTACAGAAATCATACTGGTAAAATGAATAACAATAAGAATAGAGTCAAGGTATTAAGAAAAACTAAGTTCATGGTGGCGCACACCTTTAATCCCAGCACTCAGGAGGCTGAGGTAGGCGGAGCGTTGTGAGTTCGAGGCTGACTTGGGCTACAACGCGAGTGCAAGGCCGGCCTGAGCTACATAGTGCGACCCTGCCTCAAAAAACCAGGGCCGGGAGTTTGGCTCAGTGCCTTAAGCGCCTGCCCTGGCAGGTGCGAGGTTGTGAGTTCAATCCCTGGTGCTGCAAAAAAAAAAAAAAAAAAAAAACAAGAAAAACTAAGTTAACCTCTGAACGTGCACCTACAACTTTAAAAAATTGTAGGAAACCAAAGTACACAAACATATTCTTTAAGTTGCCAGTACAGTAATGCTATCTATTATATGTAGTGTGGCCTCGGGGAAACTCCACTATGTACTTAGCAGAGTTAAACATGAAAAAAGTAAATGAATGATGTCTTCATCTTCGCATAAAATAGTCTTCATCTTCACATAAAATAGTCTTGATCTCACCTACCTCCCAAGAAGCCCAAAGAGCCCCACAAGTCCCCTGGCTGATGGATCACTGATCTAGGGACCATCTGTTTTAAATAAGTTTAAATTACTTTAAATATGCCAAGGTAGAATATGTTACATTTTATTTGATGCTCTTTAAACTGAAAATTAAATTTCAGGGTTGCTGATGCTTCAAATGAAGAGACTTGCTGGCTCCCAGAGTTAACAGGTTAAGAGCCATGGAGACTAACTTGGTTTCATTTATTCTTTCCTCCTTTGTAAGGTGACTCTGGAAGCCCACTGAGTCCTCATTAAAATGCTTAAGTTAGCTGTTGCGCTGTTTGATAAATAAATGAATGTAAATCCCTGCTTGCTTCTCCAGATCACTTTAGGATTGCTTATTTTTCTTCAAAGAGGAAACTGTAGTGCCAGAAGTGTTATATATGGTTGGAATTTAATCCATTTACACTTTGAACATTCCTTATACCAGGAATGCATGAATACATATCATACACTTGATATATCCAGGTACTTCGTGGAATTTACTATTTTTTATTTATTAGTTTTTGCAAGACATTGCATGAAACAAAGAGTTTAAGAAAAAGTACAAATATTGCCTCGAATATAATCAAATGCTTGAATGGAGGTTTTGAGAGGTAAAAATGGGATTCGGGATTCAGGGGGAAACTTAAGGTCTTCACAGAAAGGGTGAAGCTTTGAAGTGCTTGGAGGGAGAGTAGGACAGACAGAGGCAGGGCAACGAGGGATCACTCCAGGGTTCCATGGCTTGGACAAAGGCATGAAAGCTGCAAGCTCCGTTTGAGGAATTGGAAGTCATCGGGGCTGTATTTGCAGACAGCCATACCCAGAACTGGCAAGGTGAAGGAAAGGGCTGGAAAAATTCTTTTCTTCACCTCCTACTCTCAAGTTTCCTTCAGTTTGTAAACCAGAAGTGGGGGAGGAAAGTGAACCAGAAGTGGGGGAGGCGGAAGAGGACCATGAGAGGAAGCTGCACGGGGAGTTATGGTCAGTCAAAAGAGGTTATCACGATAAAATGACCTAGAGGGGCTGGGGATTTAGTTCAGTGGCTTAAGCGCCTGTCTGGCAAGCGTGAGGTCATGAGTTCGATTCCTGGTACACAAAACAAAACAAAACAAAACACCTAGAGGATTAAGGCACCATTGTCTGTAGCAGGCCTGGAGATGCACCATCCAGAAGCCCTTCCCAGAAAGGACTGGCTCCTGAAGGAGTGGATCAACTGTCCACTCCTTCAGAACTTGCCTGGCTGCAAAGTTTTCTTGTTGGAAAGTGCTCAAGGTCATGCCCTTCCCAGGGCAGCTAGCATCCTAGAATGGAGAGGCTAAGTATGAAAACACAGCCATATCAGACAATTCTGCAAAACCAGACTTGCTTCAGAGTTCCAACTGGGTAGTCTTATTGAAATTCAGCTGCTTCTTGTGCTGCTTTCTTTCTCCCTGTTCCTCTTGGGGTGAGTCCCAATAATATCTTGCACCCCACATTCTGTCTCAATATCTGCTTCTAAAGAATCCAGCCTATGACATTCTCTTATCCAGAGTTGTGACCAAAAAATATACTGAATGTTGAGATTTTTTAATTTATTGGGTAAAAGATATATATTGCCACTAATTTATTACAGTAAAAGATATATATTGTCATTAACCTCCCTTTCCTCTCAAAATATACCCCCTAACTTCAAACACACTTATCCCATCATTCTTGACACTTTCTAAAGCAGTTCTGGGAGTCCTCTTTCATGAATGTCTTTAGTTATGCTTTCGTGGTTGCCTCCATGTCCTGAATCAAATAAAAACCTTTACCTTTCATGATCATTTTGACTTTGGGGAAGAGTCACAAATCACACAGTGCCAAATCCAGTGAATAAGGTAGATGAGGACACACCATAAAATTTTTACAAGTCTGCCCTTGTATTGGATGACACTCTGCAGCAGCATTCAACATATTTTTTAATCATATCTTATAAAGACACTTACAAAAGAGGTCTTCCAGAACTGCTTCAGAAAGTGGCAAGAACACTGGGATAAATGTGTTTAAAGTGAGGGGGTATGTTTGAGAAGGATTAACTAGCAATGTGTCTTCCACTGTAACAGATGTTTTAATTTAATTGTTCACTGTATATTTTGATACATTTATGTATGTGTATATGTAATATTTCTTAATTTCTTTTCTGCATTCAGTAATACACTATCAATTATTGGGAAGTTGTGTTTGCAAAATGGGCAAAAACTACATAGGGATTAGTGGGAAAAACAATTTTGCCATCATAAAACTTTTTTAGCAAC
The DNA here is from genome assembly GCA_004363535.1 of Dasyprocta punctata. Classification (NCBI taxonomy): domain Eukaryota; kingdom Metazoa; phylum Chordata; class Mammalia; order Rodentia; family Dasyproctidae; genus Dasyprocta; species Dasyprocta punctata. Next base: position 5,047 of record RJWM01039936.1, read on the forward strand.
AAAGATTTCTTATAAGAAAATAGCTCTATCAAAAATAAATAAGACAGCAGGTTGCAAACGCAACAGCTCAGAATGATTGAAGCATAAACAGATTCAACTACCTTACTATCCTTGCGAGCACTGGCTACAGCTCACCCATTACACTGTTCTAAGCTCTAGTAGCAGGCTCTTACAACCTGATAGGGCTGGCTAATGCTTCCTTAAAACATGACCCCCAGGGCTCATACTCAACTTCAGATCCCTAATCCCAGCATTTTATTTTGGACTCAATAAAAAACATGAGTAATTCTTGAATGAGAAATATTCCATTTGTGACTTCAAAACTAGAATATCTAAAAGGCTAAACACTGTTTTTTCAACAGTCCCTGGTTTCTGTTCTTTGTTCTGACGGCATCTGGGAAGCTTGGCTGTTAGTCTTCCTCATGTGCATGTGCGTGTGTGTGTGTGCAGAGGGTCTTGGTCTGATCCCAAGGCTCTGTCTGCAGGAAACTGAGTGGGTCAAGCTTTTTTTCAAAGGCTTTCCATCAACAAGGGTTGGACCACAAGCTCCCTGAGCTTCCTTCTTAGTTCCCATGCTCTGTAATGTGTCTAGAAGAAAAGTATTTTGGGACCTAAGGATTAAATGGTGATTTTTAAATTCGTATTTTAGGCAAGGTTTTTTATGTAGAATAATGCCACTCATAAAATTGACCAGGAGAAACAGGAGTCCCTTTTGGTTCCCAGGTGGAGGGCTGATCCCAGCCTGGCTGGAAGGCTGGCAGCCTGCACGGACTGTCAGCAGTTTTCTGCCTACCACTTAGCTCTCAGGCCTGGCTCGTGCTTGGCTCCTTGTGCCTGCCCTCCACTCAGCACTTCTGCAGACCACTGCTCCACAAACTCCCAGGGCCACAAAATGCAATCCAAGCTCCTCAGGCTGGCACAGTGTGGTCGGACACTGACCACCTGTCTCACCTCCCCTCTAGCCGCTCTCCATCCACTCTGCCCTCCAGTCACTCAGGATCCCATATACCTGGACACACTACTCACTCCTTCTGCCCTCTGCCTTTTTACCCAAGACTGTCTTTGTCCCTATACTGCCCTCCCCTCTATTCATCTACCCTCATCGACTGGCCAGCCACTACCAGCCCTCCAGGCCCTGTTACCTCCTGCCTGTTGTTTTCTTGAGGTTGCCCCAACTACTATGGGTTTCTTCAGTATTTTATAATTACCTCCACTCTGGCTTTTTCCATTTTTTTCAGTTTTTATTTTTTTATTAGTATATGTTTGCATTATATAATGATTATATTCCTTGTGGGGAGTTGGTATATGTACATAACACATTTCAATTCTTTTTTCATCTCATTTCCCTCCACTCCCTCCATATTTTGATCCCCTTCTTGAAAAAGAGCTCCCTACTTCCTATTATCTATCTTTTATTCTTTATTTATATTTTTGTGTTTTTCATATAAGAGAAATCATGTGATATTTAAGCTAAAGTGTATGATTTATTTCAGTTAACATTATGGTCTCAAGGTGCATCCATTTTCCTACAAATGACTCTCTCTTTATGGCAGAGTAGTACTGCAATGTGTGTAAATACCATATTTTCTTTATGCATTCATCTGTTGATGGATATATAGTCTGCTTCCAAGATTTAGCTGTTGAGTTGTGTTGCTATAAACATGAGCATGCATGTATCTCTGTAGCATGATGACTTTAACTCCTTGAGGAAGGTACCTAGCAGGGGAATAGCTGGATCAAAAGGAATTTCTAGTTTAGTTTTTTGAGGAATCTCCACACTAATTTCCATGGTAGTTTTACTAGTTTACACTCCCAACAATTGTAGAAGGGTTCATTTTCCCATACCTCACCCCCATTTGTTACTATTTGATTTCTTGATGATAGCCATTCTTTCTTGAGTAAGATGGAATCTCAGTGTTGTTTTAATCTGGATTTCTCTAGTGGGCAGAGATATTAGACACTTTGTCTCATGTATTTTTTGGCCATCTGTACTTCTTCTGAGAAGTGTCTGTTCATTTCAGTTGCCCATTTTTTTATTGGGTCTTTTATTCTGGGGGGAGTCTCACTTTTGAAGTTCTTATATATTCTAATTATTAGTCCTCTGAAGAATAGCTGGCAAAAGTTTTTTTCCACTTTGTAAGTTGTCTTTTTACTCTGTTGGTTGTTTCCTTTGCTGTGCAGAAGCTTTTTAATTTTCTATGATCCCATTTGTTGACTATTTCTTGAGTCATTGGGGCTCTGTTAAAAAAATTCTTGCCCATGCATATATCTGTAAGAATTTTATCTATTTTATCTTCCAGCAGATTAAAAGCTTCTCTTTCTAGATTCAGTCTTCTCCATGTCAATAGTCAATTCTCACCATCATTTATTAAAGAGGCTATCTTTCCTCTAGTGTGTTTTTGGTCCCTTTATCAAAACTCAAATAGGTGAATTGCCTAGGGTTATTTCTACATCATCTATTCTGTACCATTGATCCATGTGTCTATTTTTGTGCCAGTACTATACTGTTTTATCACTGTAGCTTTGTAATATAACTTCAAATCCAGAATTGTGATACCTCCTGATTGGCTCTTGTTACCCAGGATTGCTTTTGGTATTCCAAGTCTCTTCTGATTCCGTATGAATTTTGGGATTGTTTTCTTTAATTCTGTGAGGAATGCTGCTGTTATTTTGATTGGGATTGTGTTAAATCTGTATATCAGCTCCGCTATGATGATTTTTTTCTTTGATGTGTTTAGTTTTTACACCAGACCCTTCACCAATTATGAATACCTGATGAACAAGAAGCTATCATAGTTACCCTGTATCACCAGTATCACAAGCTACAATATTCATCCTCATATCACCTTGTATCACAAGTATGACATACATAGCCTTCAACAGATGTTAATCATAAAAAATTGAATGAATGGTCCTCCCTCCACCCCAACCCTTCTGAAAGAACTGTTTTGTTTTCTCATTTTGTTTGCTTTTTCAAATGTCTTTCCTTCTGGCCAAAACATTTCCAACAATGGAGAGGTCTGAAGAGTAATTTCTAGGCAAATCATATGTAAGCCATAATTCAGAGTATCTAGTAAGGAAGTACTAAAACTATGCTGAATTAATGAAGGAGGCCTCTGTTAATAGGCAGTCCTATGCCTTTGTTCTCCATCCAGTAGTAACTCAAGTGGAAAGAGATGCAGAGGAGACAGCAATAGGTCTCAAAACCCTCAAATCATAGCATGAGGGGAGCACGGCTACTCAGAGCAGCCTGACCGCATCTGATTCCCAGAAGATAAAAAAGAGACCAAGTCTATTCTGGGATCTGGGCAGGAAGGCTATTAGCAAGTCCTGCTAATGGCAGCATGAAGGTAAAGTTGGTTCCCTCACTCATGGACTTCACTGATGTGCCTGATGTTTGACTGTTGTCAAGTGGGGCTAGAAGAGTTTCGCACAAACACATTTTCTGACAGATTGTAGAATGGTTAACCTGGTACTGCGTGAGCTTGTTCTTGAAAACACTAGCAAAATTGGCGGCTAATGCAAGAAAAGAGCTTTGTTGTGCCCTTAATGGCAGGTGTGTGTTGGCATGCAAGACCCCAGCCTTGCTTGTACTTATCATCTGTGTTTCCTCAGGCCCCAAGCTGCTCCCCAGTCTGTGGGCTTCGACTAGAATGGGAGCAAAGTATTCCCTGTCACCTGCATCCCCATGTGGGGCACACAGTTCAGTCACTGCTCAACAGGTGAGTGTCCAATCAGATTGGAAGATGTTATCTCTGTCATTGAATTGCCACCATGGCAGCATGGAGAATCTAAAAGTAGTTGCAACTATATGCCTGGGACTCGCCTGGGCTTGCCTTGCGCTCCAGAGGCTTTGCACTCCTCACAGCCAGACGCAAGGTCTGGGTGGTGCCACACTCCAGGGTGCACTCTGCCTAGCCACCTGGGTCCAGGAGGTTCTGACCCCCACCCAGTAAGGCAGAGGCTCCAGCAACACACTCTGAGAGTGCATCCTCACTAGCTACGCAGAGGATCTAGTTCTACCAGTCCAGCATTTCAGCGCAACCCATCAGGGGAACACCCGCCAGCCTTGCAGCAGGACACAGAGGTACTAAGCCCAGCCCAGCACAGAGGCCTAGAGCTGCTCATCAGGGAGTGGCCAGCATAGCTGCAGGGCCTTAGAGAACTTGAGCTCTGCCCATCAGAGCACAAGGCACAAGCTCCATTGTTCAGAGGTGCAGCCGCACAACAAGTCCTAGAGGTTACCAACCACCCAACCAGGAGCAAGACCCCAGCACTATACACCTGGGACTCGCCCGGGCTTACCTTATGCTCCAGGGACTCTGAATTCCTCGCAGCCAGATGCAAGGTCCAGGTGGTACCACACTTCAGGGTGTGCTCTGCCTAGCTGCCTGGGTCCCAGAGATTCCAAACTCCACCCAGCCAGGCTCAAGGTACAGTGACACACCCCAGGGCTGCATCTCTGCTAGCCACCTGGGTCGCAGGGGTTGTGAATGCTACACAGCCAGGTTCTCGACCACAGCAACAAGCTCCAGGGGTGTGACCCTGCTAGCTACAGGGAGGATACAAACTTTGTCCAGCCCAGCATCCCAGAGTAACCCAACAAAGTACATCAGGGGAACACTTGGCCAGCCTCACAGACCACAGTACACAAGGGTCCAGCGCTATAATCCGGGAGTGTGTGCCAGCTAGCCATGGGGATATTGGAGGATTGAAGGCCTACCCAGCACAGTGTTCCAGTGCAATCCATCTGGAGGCTGCCTGCCCAGGCACACAGGTCCTAGAAGAAAATGACAAAACAAAAGACCAAGAGACAGTCTCAATCCCCCAGCCCACCGAGAACAAGCCCAAGAGACACTGAAATAGAAAACACTGAGAGTCACACAACAGAACTTTCTGAAATGATAGCAAATGAAGTAAAGAAACAACTCCATGAAGCTATAGACCAACTCAAATCGGAAATGATTTCTCAGCTGAAAATTGAAATGACAATCATTATGAAAGAAATGCTATGTGTATCTAAAGAAGATCAAGATAAAAAAATAGAAGAACATAAGAAAATGATGGAAACTTTGAATGAAGAATATAAGACAGAAATAGAATGCATAAAACAGCTTCAAAGGGAAATTCAGGAAATGAAAAATTCCATGGAAAGCTGGCAAAACCGCTTGAATGAAGCTGAAGATAGAGTCTCAAACCTCAAGGACAGCATGGAAGCCTATGATCATGAAAGAAAAGATCTCTTAAAAATAACAAGGAACCAAGAAACAATAATTCAACAGCTGCAAGATGATGCCAAGAGAAATAACAAAAGAATAATAGGCATCAATGAAAAAACAGGGGTCAATACTAGTGACCTGCAAAGACTATTTGCAGAAATAATAGCAGAAAATTTTCCAAACATGGGAAGAGGATCTGATATACAGGTAACTGAGGCATACAGAACCCCAATTCACCATAACCAAAATAAATCTTCACCCAGACATATAATAATAAGGGTATCAGAAATGCAGCACAAGAACAAAATACTAAAAGCTATCAGAGAAAAGAAACAGATCACCTATGAAGGAAAGCCTATCAGAATCATGGCAGACTTCTCAACACAGACCTTTAAGTCAAAAAGAGCTTGGAGTGAAGTATTTCAAACCCTGAAAGAAAACAACTTTCAACCCAGATTGATGTGTCCTGCAAAACTATCTTTAAAAATTGATGGAGAAATAAGATACTTCCATGACAAAGAACAACTGAAGAATGTTATGGCCACCAAACCAACACTACAAAGAGTACTGAAAGACACTCTGGAAAGAGACAAAGATAACCACAATCTTACGAACAACAACAAAAGGAAACCACTAAGCAGGGCAAATAAACAGAAAATGTAGAAAACCAACAACAGAAAGATATCATGACAGGGATAAGTCAGTACATATCAGTTATATCAATCAATGTAAATGGTCTTAACTCACCAATAAAAAGAAACAGACTGGCAGAGTGAGTTAAGAAACAAAATCCAACAATATGCTGTATACAAGAAACACATTTCACTCAAAAGGAAATTCACAGACTAAAAATCAAAGGATGGAAAACAATACTCCATGCAACAGGAACCCAGAAAAAAGCAGGGGTAGCTATTATGTTTGCAGACGATGCAAACTTCAAACCGAAAATGATCAAAAGAAATAAAGAAGGTCACTACATACTTGTTAGGGGAAAGCTTCAAGAGGAAGAGATTACAATCATAAATATATATGCACCAAATATGGGAGCACCCAACTATGTAAAACAATTCTTAATAGACATGAAAAACCAAATAAACAATAATAGTTATAATGAAGGACCTTAACACTCCACTGTCACAGAGACAGATCAACCAAACAAAAAGCAGCAAAGAAATAGCAGAACTGAATCAAACTTGTGAACAAATGGACCTAGTAGATGTGTACTGAGTGTTCCACTCATCAGCATCAGAATACACATTCATCTCAGCTGCACATGGGTCATTCGCTAAAGCAGATCATATACTGGTCCACAAAACCTGCTTAGGTAAATGCAAAGGAACTGAAATAATTCCATGCATATTGTCTGACCATAGTGCAGTAAAATTGGAAATGAATGACAAAAAACCCCACACGAACCCCATAAACACATGGAAATTAAATACTACTCTCCTAAACAATCAATGGGTCACAGAAGAAGTTAAAGAAGAAATTAAACAATATCTACAATTGAATGAAAATGCAAATACAAATTACCGGAACCTGTGGGACACAATGAAAGCAGTCCTCAAAGGCAAATTTATAGCACTAAACTCCCACATCAGAAAAATGGAAAGAACACACATAAACAACCTAATGCTGCACCTCAAACTTCTAGAAAAAGAAGAGCAAGTCAAGTCCAAAGCCCAAAGAAGGGAGGAAATTATCAAGATTAGAGCAGAAATTAATGCAATTGAAACTAAGAAAGCAATACAAAGAATTAATGAATCAAAGAGTTGGCTCTTTGAAAGAATGAATAAAACTGACAAACCCCTAGCCAATCTTATTATAAAGGGGAAAGAAAAAACTCAGATTCATGCAATAAGAAATGAAAAGGGTAAAATCACTACAGACCCTGTGGACATACAGAAGATCATCAACACCTACTTCGAAAACCTTTACTCACGTAGATTCGACAACACAGAAGAAATGGACAGATTCCTAGAAACATATGAAGTACCAAAGCTGAATCAAGAAGATGTAAAACTGCTAAATAACCCCATTTCAACTAATGAAATTGAAAATGTAATTCGAACCTTAACAACAAAGAAAAGCCCAGGTCCTGATGGATTCACCGCTGAATTCTACAAGAAATTTAGGGAAGACTTAATGCCAAGACTCCTCAAACTCTTCAACGAAATTAAAAGGGAAGTAAGTCTCCCTAACTCATTCCTGGAAACAAGTATTACCCTGATACCAAAACCAGAGAAAGAACCAACCAAAAGAGAAAATTACAGGCCAATCTCCCTCATGAACATAGATGCAAAAGTCTTCAATAAAATACTGGCAGATAGAATACAGCAAGTTACCAGGAAGATTATACACCATGATCAAGTGGGATTCATCCCAGGAATGCAGGAATGGTTCAACATACGCAAATCAATAAATGTAATACACCATATAAATAGGGCCAAGGACAAGAACCACATGATCATTTCAATAGATACAGAAAAAGCTTTCGACAAAATCTAACACCCATTCATAATAAAAGCCCTACAGAAAATTGGAATAGATGGTCTCTACCTCAACCTGATAAAAGCCATATATCATAAACCTACACCCAACATCTTACTAAACAGAGAAAAACTAAAATCTTTCAACCTAAAATCAGGAACAAGACAAGGATGTCCATTATCACCACTCCTATTCATTATAGTTCTGGAAATATTAGCCAGAGCAATTAGACAACAGAAAGAAATAAAGGGAATAAGGATAGGAAAGGAAGAAGTAAAATTATCACTCTTTCCAGATGATATGGTACTCTACGTAGAAGACCCTCAAAAATCCATTGAAAGACTTCTAGATGTAATAACCAAATTCAGTAATGTTGCTGGATACAAGGTCTACACTCAAAAATCAACAGCATTCCTGTACACAAACAACAAAGTCACTGAGAGAGAAACAAGGGAAACCACACCTTTCACTATAACATCCAAAAAAATGAAATATTTAGGAATCAATCTAACAAAGGAAGTAAAAGATCTATACAGTAAAAATTACATTACTCTGAAAAAGGAAATCAAAGAGGATTTCAGAAAATGGAAAGATATTCCCTGTTCATAGATAGGAAGAATAAACATTGTGAAAATGGCCATTCTCTCAAAATTGTTATACAGATTTAATGCAATCCCAATCCAAATACCATTTGCCTACCTCACAGAGCTACAGAAATCATTCCTGAAATTCATCTGGAACCAGAAAAGACCTAGAATAGCAAAGGCAGTTCTGGGCAACAAAGGGAAGGCAGGAGGCATCACAATCCCTGACTTGAAACTATACTACAAAGCTACTGTGATAAAATCAGCATGGTACTGGAATCAAAATAGACCTGAAGATCAATGGAATAGATTAGAAGATACAGCCACAACTACAAACACACTTAGCCACCTCATCTTTGACAAAGGGGCCAAACATGTACATTGGAAGAAAGACAGCCTCTTTAACAAATGGTGCTGGAAAAACTGACTTTCTATAAGCCATGAACTAAAACTAGATCCATGTCTATCGCCATGCACTAAAATAAAGTCAAAATGGATCAAAAATCTGAATATTAAAACAGAGACACTAAACCTGCTAGAAGACAAAGTAAATAAAAATCTTGATGACATAGGAGTAGGCAGAGAGTTCATGAACAAAAATGAAATTACATGGGAAATACTTCCCAGAATCAACAAGTGGGATCTCGTCTTACTAAAATGTTTTTGCATGTCAAAGGAAATCTCCAACAGAGTGAAAAGAAAACCCACGAACTGGGAAAATATCTTAGCCAATTGTCCATCAGACAAAGGACTTCTATCTAAAACATATAAAGAATTAAAAGAAATCAGGCCCCTAAAATTCAAGGACGCAATCCAAAAATGGGCATCTGAGATGAATACACACTTCTCAGAGAAAGAAATACAAATGGCAAATAAATATATGAAAAAATGTTCAACATCAATGGTCATTTGGGAAATGCAAATTAAAACAACACTGAGATTCCATCTCACTCCAGAAAGAATGGCCAAGATTAAAAAGTCAACCAACAACAAATGCTGCAGGGGCTGTGGGGAAAAAGGAACTCTTCTCCACTGTTGCTAGCAGTGTAGACTGGTACAACCACTGTGGAAATCAGTGTGGAGATTCCTCAAGAAGCTAGGATTGGAGATTCCATTTTACCCAGCTATCCCTCTTCTGGGCATTTTCCCAGAAGAAATTAAAACATCATACCACAGTGATATTAGTGCACCCATGTTTATAGCAACCCAATTTGTAATAGCTAAATCTTGGAAACAACCCAAGTGCCTGTCAATTAAGGAATGGATAAAAAAGATGTATTTTTATACAATGGAGTACTACTCAGCTATTAAGAAAGATTGCATTGAGACTGTTATAAGTAAATGGACACGACTTGAGACCATACTCATAAGTGAGATAAATCAAACCCATGTGTATAAATACCGTATTGTCTCCCTAGTGTAAGAAACTGAAAAAGTACATATGATCCAAATCTACAATAAATACTGTGTAAGGGTAAGAAACTGCTCAAAGAGCAAAAGTAATTGGGAAAGGGAAAAGGAGGAAAGAAGGAAGGGAAAAGGAAAAAGACATAAATCTGTATATATGTATATGTAAGATAACTAAAATGAACGTACTACTGAATGTATCAGTTATTGAGTAAGATCGGTTAATATTCATATGATTAGATCAATTTTACATGTCTATATCTGTTAATGTAAACAACCATGTTGAAGGTAACGATATGTAATATTGCAACCATTGTCAAGTTCCTATCATCTTGTTTTGTAAACCTATAATGTTACTGTTGGGGATTTGCTGTTGTTGTTTGTTTGTCTCTTTTGTTTTTTCTTGTATGTGTCTTTTTTTCTCTTAAATAAAATAAATAAATAAATAAAAATTAAAACTAGCTGCCCCTTATTGCTCTGCACTTGATACATGTGTTATCTCTGTTAATCCTCATAACAAAGAGCAAATGCTTTTATGCCCATTTATAGAAATGTAAACTGAGGTTTGGAGACACTAACCAACTAGCCTGCTATCACAAAGGTTAGTAATTTGTGAAGCTAAAACTTAAACTCTGGAACTTTTGCTTCAGATACTGCTTGAGAAAGCTCTACCAGACTGACCCTCTGGTAATGATGATCAACTTCGAACAAAATAAAAATAACCTAAAATACAGCTATCTGAAGGCACTAGAGAATGGAGAGGAGCAGGCAGGCTGGCTTCTGGTGGGGAGTCCATGCATGGAGGAAGGCAGTTACCACAGTAGGGAAAGTTTCCACAGAGGCCCAGACACAGTGTGGTGCCTGGGCAGTCTCTCCAGGGAACCAGAAGGCTGAATACAGGGCTACATTGCTGCTGAGTGGGAATCCCAGAAGGGAAATAACTGGAAAGGGTTTCCCCAGTTCTGTCATCCATGTGTCTTTTGACACATATGTGTAGTAAAATCAAAATAGCTTGGCCAAGAATAAAGGATCTGAACTGATATTGTAGGTTCTGGCAAAATTTTGCAGTTTGAGTCCAACAAAGATAATTGCCGAGAGAGAGAGAAGGGAAGGGAAGGGAAGGGAAGGAAAGGGAGGGGAGGGGAGGGGAGGGAAGGGAAGGGAAGGGAAGGGAGACACAGAGACAGAGAGACAGAGACAGAGAGAGTGGTTTACAAAGAAAAAAAGAGAAACCATACTCTTCAAGGGAAAATAACATAATCCACAATCCAAAATCTCCATGACTTCAGTTGCATTCATTAGGTCCAGGATACAATGCAAGACTGTCCAAATACAATCCAAAAGTACTTAACATACATAAAACCTAGAAGGTAGAACGTACTTTCAAAAGAAAAGACTACCAAGTGAGAACAAACCTGTGATGAACTGAATGTGGAATTAGAAAACAAGAATTCTGAAGCAGCTATCATCATTATCCTCAATGAAATAAAAGCAAATGTGTTCATAATGAATCAAGACAGGAAATTTCAGTCAATAAATAGAAACAACAAAAGAGCTATTCCAAACTGAAAAATACTCTGAAGTTTTAATAAATCTACTACATAAATTTATCAGCAAACTGGAGATGACAGGAGAAAATAATAAATGACTTTTATGATAGATCTATAGAAACCATCCAATATAAAGAACAGAGCTGTTAAAAATTGAAAGCATACCGAGGTTCAGAAATCTGTTAGCTAATATCAGACAATCTAAGATACATGTTGGTCACTTCACAAAAGAAGAAATACAAATGACCTATAAATATATGAAAAAATGTTCAACATCTTTAGCTATCAGGGAAATTCAAATCTCAAGACCTCATTGAGATTCCAATTCACCCCAGTCAGAATTGCTGTGATCCAAAAATAAATAAATAAATAAATAAATAAATAAAATAAACCCACTTGACTTGGCTAAGAGATACCCAGATAGACTGAAAAACATGACTTGTTGGTGAGTCTGTGAGGGGTTTTTGGAAGAGACTCACATTTGTCAGTAGACTGAGTAATGAAGGTCTGCCCTTTCCCGTAAAGGCATCAGCCACTTTGTTGAGAGCTGAGTGGAACAGAAACACAAAGAAGGGCACATTATCTCTCTCTTCTGGAGCTGGGTTGTCCATCTTCTGTTTTCAGACTGCAAAGCTCCTGGTTCTTTGGCCAACGCCACTGACCCCCTTGGCTCTCAGGCCTTCAGACTCATACAGGACTCACTCCATGGGCTCCCCTGG
>RJWM01039937.1:0-15815 GCA_004363535.1 Dasyprocta punctata
TTTTTTTTTTAATGTGAAAATTCTGGCCCAGTTGCACGTGTTAGCCTCCTAAATCTATGAAGGTCTTAGATAACCTTTTTTTAATATTGGCCTTTTTGCAGATGGGCTTGTGACATATTCCAAGGCAACCTTCTCTGTCAGACAGGCAAAGACAATCTTCTTTGCCAAAGCTGCTTTGCCTTTCTAATATGATATTAAAAAAAACATGAGCGAAGGAATTGAGTTTTAGCTTCTAATTTTTGGTGGCCTGTGGCTAGTCCCTTTGCCCCATTTCCCCATCTGTGAGGATAGAACTTCACATCTTGGTTTCAGTTAGGAAATAAGTGCAAACTGCTTCTGGTGAACTGAGAACTAGAAATGCATGGAGGCCTACAGAACGGAGAGGATCCAGAGAAGGGAAATTCTAAATGGTCATAATGACTCGTGGCTTGCGGGCATTAAAAATAAAGTACTAACCCACCACTTGAGTTGGCATATTGTGTGCCCTTCTATGAAAGTATTGTGTACTTTTATAGGGTCACAGATTTTTATCTGTAAAACAGAGCCTTACTTTCCTTGAAGTAATGCATGCAGTGGGCAGCACGGTTTCCTGCCAGGACTGCAGTTGCTCATATTTTAGTCTGACTTCTTGTCTTAGCCTCTCGCCAGTATCTTTGCATTTTAATTATTCATGTGAATCAGCCCAGGGTCTTATTTTGGGTGATTGCTCTGTACTTTTTTTGAGCAGTGTAGCACATAGGAGGAAGTTGAATTAACTTCTGCATTTTCACAACTGATCTTAATACATTCTCAAGCCCAGGCTAGCAAAGAATGAGACCTGGGTGGTTATGAGCTGATCTACGGGATAAATGGGCTGTGTATTTTCAAGTAGAGGCATGTCTTTTAGTGTAGGAGTACTTTCACGTTTATTTTTGTATAAATAACTTGTGATTCCAAAAGTAGCACGTTATTGAGGATTGTATGTAGCTCTCTATTTTTCTCTATAGAATTCTTTAAAAAGAGCAGATAACTGGGTGTGATGATACCTGCCTGTGATATTAGCACTCAGGAGGCTGAGGCAGAAAAATTGCTGGGACTTCAAAGACAGCCTGAACTACCTAGAGAGACTGTGTTTCAAAAAAAGCAGCTAACCATTTCAGGGAGATTAAAGTAGGGTCTCAATTTTCAGGACATTTTTTTACAAGACACTGTTGTGGGGTTGGATGTTGGGCAAAGCAGTAAATATTGTCTTTTGTTCTTACCCATCTCTCCTGTAAAATGTGGCTTTTAATAAATGGGCTCAAAACATTCTGCTGAAAATTATTTTGAAAATCTTTGAAAAGAAACCATGATACCATGCCTAGTAGGAAGGGCTTTTCTGGGATTGCAGTAATCCACCTAACAGAAGTCTGATTCTGAGTTAAGTGTTGAGTTTCTAGACATAACAGTAAGGTGAGGCAGCAGTGTACCACGGCACTTGCCTACGCCAGAACTTCAGCAAGGATGACCAGTGTAATCATCATAAACATCTGTGGGATTCTACACTGCTCAGCACCGAAGAACAGTAGAAAAAGGCCTGAGAGCCTGTCAGCAAAGTTAGGGAGGAGTTAAGGAAAGAGCCGTGTTGGGGTGGAGATCAGACTCAAAAGGAAGGGAGTAGCTTGAAGGAGAAACGCTGGAGTATTGAAAGGCTTTGCTAGAGTGGGAGCCTGCTGGGAGAGGTCAGCTCCTCCCTGGTTTTTGCACTTCTCAGACAGGATAAACTGATTGGAGAAATTGTGGTTCAGAGCAGTCTTTTCCCAGAGTGCGTCTTTCAGCTGTGTGATATGATACGATGGCCACTGGCTACGGGTTGCTAGTCGAACTTAAATAAAAATTAAAGTGTAGTAAAATGAAAATTGAGTTCAGTCACACGAGTCTCGTTTCTAGTGCTTGGTTGCCACATTAGCTCTTAACTGTTGTTCTTGAACAGTACAGATGTAGAGTATTTCCATTGTTACAGAAAGTTCTACTGAAAATGAAAGCATGAAACAGTCTTTCATTTCCTTTCCTTTGTTCTTCTTCTGGTTTTTTTTTTTTTTTTTTTTTTTTTTTTTTTTTTTTTTTTTTTTTTTTTTTTTTTTTTTTTTTTTTTTTTTTTTTTTTTTTTTTTTTTGAGGTGCTAGGAATTGAACCAGAGCCTTGTACATGCTAGGCAAGCACTTTACCAGTGAGCTACATCCCAGCCCTCAGGAAATAATCTTAAAAGTAATTTGTGTATATACTTAAGAATACATTTGCCTTAATTTTCCTTTTGAGGTTGATTTTTTAAAATGATGTCTCTCAGATCACAGTGCTGGATCTTCTGACATCCTACAGAAAGTGTTAAACTTCCTTCTGGGTAAAGCAGTTGTCATCTAAATTGTTTTAAAAATATGTATTTGTTCACAACAATCTTTTAATTTGAAGGCAGTTCTAACAAAGTTTAAGACTCATTCCAAACAAATTGAATCTTACTTGTTCCTATAGCACTCTTGGGAAGTGGCTTATTGGAACTATCTGTATACATATCCTCACAAAGGGATAATTATTAGTAAATTGCTTCCCCACAGCCTTCAAAGAGAACGTGACTGATTAAAAAGCTATAACCTACACTGCAAATAACATCATGTACAGGTCTTACAGGTACTGCCATTTCCTTTAGGAATTCTTACCCAGACCCCCAATTAAAGCAAAAATATTCTGACAAATTAATTGAAATTTGTTGTTATTATATACACACCAAGAACCTTTTCAGCCTTGGAAGCAAACCCTGTCAACTTAGCTGGAGTCTGGAGTCCAGAACTGAGGAAATGTTATCAGGTGCAAATTGCTGATTTTAAGTGCCTGCTGGCTCTTCACCACCGCCTGTGCATATTGTGGGGAGCTGTGGTTCTGTGAGGGGGAGTAAGCTCACTCAGTAAGTAAGCAGTGCCAGTTGGGTTGGGCGAGGACTGTGGGAGGAGAAATTTGAGAAAGAAATAAATCTTGCTGATACCTTGTTCTTATTCCCAGATATGCTGCCTATGTCCTCAGAGAGACAGACTGATTTGAAGTGATTTGCAATTAGGACATCATTTAAGCATTCAGAAGTGGAATGTAGTGACTGACTTGCTAAGATCCAGTTGGTCTTTTTACAGGGCATTTTAGTTACGCATTGCTGCCTGTCTTCTGCCCTTCTTGGGACCACTTTGGAAATGAAGCCCAGACCTGCAGTGGATTAAACTGATGTCGATGGAGCTCAGTCTATAATCTCAGTCTTTTTTGCTTCCCCAGTGTTCTCAACATATGTATCTTCAGCTCAGTAAATGTTTTCTGGAAAGAATGAATGGAGACAATGACTTGTCTTCTTGAGAAGCTTATTACTTTTTGACAGTGTGAGCCAGCTTTTAGATCTCTTTGTTCTCCATATTTTGAGATATGACTTAGCAGAAAGAGACCACCCTCTTACCTAGTATGTTCTACTTTGTAGACTTTGCTCAGAAAGAATGATGAGAGCTTTATAGAGGATTTTAAGAGTGATCAGATACCTTTAGAGGGCCAGGGATATAACTCAGTGGCACAGCACCTGCCTGGCAAGTGCTAGGTCCTGAGTTCGAGTCCTACTACCAAAAAAAGAAAAGAAACCTTTAGGGTGAGCAGAACTCATTAATTCCTCTAATTCAGAATGTAGACTAGGTAACTAGAAGAGGGCCACATAACCCCAAGTGGGGAGTTGGATCCTAGGGTATATTCAGGACAAATGCCAAAGTTAGTGAAAAAAGAGGATTAGATAATATAGCTGACAGAACTCTTTCATTGACTCGTTGGTATTCCAGAAACTTCCTCAGAAAAAGACATTTTTTTCTAGGGGAATTTTAAGAGTATTCCTTAAAGCCCATTGAATATATTGAGTGTGTTGCAGTATCTTGAGATGTCCAATCTGTAACCCTGAGGACCATCCAGGTGACTTTTTCTAGAATTCTAGGTATCACAACAATCTGATGCTAATAGGAGTCCTATTTCTCCTTATACTACAACTAGCTGATTCTGAAAGCTACTCTAATCCCCAAATCTGTCCCAATCACAGTTTCAGAATCTGGTCTCCTCTAACTCCATTAAAGAATAGAAAAATTCTTGGTCATTCTCAATGAACCAGGCACAGTGCTACATGCTTAATCATGATTTCATTTAAGTTCTTCCTTTTTTTGTGCTGGGAGTTGAACTCACAACCTTGTGCTTGCCAGGCAGGCGTTGTGCTGCTGAGCTGTATCCCCAGCCCTTCACTTAATTTCAGAATGAGCCTGTGTGACAAATAAATAAATCCTATTTATAAGTGCAAAAACTCTAGGGACCATAAAGATCATTGGGGAGGGTGTTGACATTAAAACTACTGTGTATTAAGGACATTGCTAGGCTTCTGTCATTGTGATTCTTGACCTCCTTTATCATATGGCACAGACAAAACATGATTGTATTTGTTTGTCACTTTTGGTTAAATGGTCCAGCCTAAAGATCATATCCTGTCTGCTTCAAGGACAGGGGTTGGGGGGGGGTCATCACAACATACCTGTAATTTAGTCGTGAGACACTAGCTGGGAAACTTTGCTATACATCATTTCTGGTTTCATGACAGCCTTTTATTCCCATTTTACAGAGAGGAACTTGAAGCTCTGCCACATTTGAGTAACACATCACTCTGAATCTTAGCTCTGAAGGATTTGCTTTTTCTGTAATTATACTCCCTGGATCGGAAATTCTAACAGATTGTAGAAGAGTAAATAATTTCATCTCTTTGGCCTAGTAAATGCTATCCTTTCTCCCTGGAACAGCTTGTCATGATTCAGAACCTCAGAAGTGCATTAACACCTTGTTTACCAGGACTGATGTACTGAGGCCTGATCCTGGTACTGGTGTTTCACAGTCCGCAGCCTCCTTGTTGAAGCACAGGAGTTCTCAGACCTCTGACTCCCAGATGACTTATAGTCTCCTTTGGCCTAACACTGTTCTTAACAGCCTTTCTCTGCCAAACTTTTTGTGTAGCCACGAATAGTAAACTAAAATATTAATGACCATGATTTGACAGATATTCCTAAGGCAGTAAGCCACATAGGATTGATCTCAGTGACTTTTCCCAGTGAGGATCTCTGCTCGGGCTACTTCATGCCCCAAAGTCAAAAAGTTTGGAGTCCAGCGTTTATAGCTTGGAACCCTAGGGTTCTCTCTTTGTAGTTGATTTTTCTCAGATGTGTTGATGAAGTGAGAGTAAAAAAAACTAAGCTCTTCCTTAACTGAGTTAAAGCCTGAAGGTTAAAGAAAATTAAAAATGTTGCCACCTAGTAAGTGATGCAACGTGAACTTTTATAAACTGACTCTTCAACACAGCTAACCTTCTCCAGGAATATATCTATATACACTTCAGGGCTTCCTTCCCTTGATCTTAGTATTTCATACAAATAGGCCACACGTTACTATTGATGTTTCTTGGTCTATATTCTTGTTCTCTAGAGGTGTGGAATGGTTGTTGGCCTTCGTTTCCTTGGTTTTCTGGCTACAGTTCCGAAGTGAAAGCTCAGAAGCAATTTAAGTTTTCATCTAGGTCTATGTCTTTTCTCATGTTTTGATGATACTCCTCAAGGCCACTTGATACTTCCATTTGTAGAAATAGATAACCCAGCGTGTGCTTTCTAAGTCATGTGTGGATGGCTTTGAAGGAGCAGGTGGAACTTTGTATGTGATTCATATAGGTCATTTTGTTTTGTTTTCTAGCAGAACTAACATATGCTTAGGAGAGGCCAGTTTCCTTAAAGGATATTGCTTAGCTTCTGCATTAGCTTTTTAACAGTCATAAAATATATTATATGTTCCATTATTTCCCAGCAACACTGCTTACAATTAAAAGAACAGAGAGCGCGTACTCATAAAAGATAGGTACTCAGGAGAGGTCTTGAGCAAGTTGGACAAAAATAAATGTGGAAATGCATACATTTTGTCTGCTAGTCCATAAAACAAAGTAGGGTCATTTGAGTTATAGGTAGCTAGCTGCAAAAGTAATATACTGTTCATTTGTTTCCTACCATTGGCCTTGAGAAGGAGAAAAAGATGTAAGGTAGTTTTTCATTGGAGAGTTAATTGACCATCGTTATTTATAGGTGTAAGGTGTATGTCATGCCTTCTAAGTAGTAACTCAGCAGCATTTGTCAGAAGTGCATGAACCAAGCTAAGTCAGTAATTGTCTGGAAAATACCAGGCCATTGTTGCTTCCCAGGAGTTGTCTCGGATCTATTCTCTTGCTTTACTTATAGCAGCTTTATGAGGTTTGTAGCATCATCAGAATTGTCCCATTTTATAGATGAAGAGATGAGAAAAATGAAGATGTAAGAATGTCAAATTTCTCCCAAAACATAAGTCTGTTGAAAAGACTAAAATTGGAAAGCAGGTGCCCTGACCGTTCTCAATGATTACACAGTGTTATTTTCTGCTACATTTTCTATGTAAGTACTAAGCTGGAATTTCAAAACAAAACTAAGGTAGAGTCAGAGAGGGCTTCTTGGAGAAGGAATGAGTGCTTTAGAGGTGTAAGGAGGAGGGAAAGATGTGTAAAAAGACCTGGAGAGTCTTTGAAATGGAACAGAACTTGCTGCTTTGTTTTATAGACCAAAGCATCCTTTCACTTAGGCAAATTAAAAACACTCTACATTATACTTAGGCATTTTCTTGGCGAATGTGTTACTTTCATCTCTACTGTCTGTGAAGGATGCATTGACAGAAGGTCATGTTTTGTGGTTCCCACATACATACATGTATGTGTTCTTGGGGAATTCAGGATTCAAAGTGAGCAGTAACTATGGCAAAGAATTCAACAGAAGGTGAAAATCAAAAGCCATGGGTGTTCTTATCTTTCTCTTTGAGCGAGTCCAAGGGTTCAGGCATATGAGATAATGAATTGTGTACTCTTCTTCAACAGTGAGCCTAAGATCTATGCAGACTTGGCTGTTTTAAGTAAAGCTTGAGACCCTTTCCAGGTCTCTTGAGGACAAGCAGCAATACAGTTTTCTTAACAGATCTTTTTTGTTTGTTTCACAGAAACAAACCAGAAGCAGTAGAAGTGACATTTGCAGGTAAGTGTCTTTATCTCAACCCTATTAAGAGAAACTACAGTAACAAAATAAAACTTAAGATTTTTATTAGTAAATGTGTGTAGTATATAATGTTTACATTCCATGTGGGAAGTTTGTACATGTATGTAACATATCTTGATCCCTTTTAGAAAATAAAGCTTTTGATTGTCAAATCTATTGAGGTCTTAAATAACGATTTCATGTGTTTAATCCATTGACATCTGACTTCAAGTTTGTTAAACGATGTAAGGTTACTTGCGGATATCTTAGAAGTTTGGGTTTTATTTTGTTGTACAAAGTAAGGTCTTTTTACTGTAAAAGTACTACAGTATTATCATCTAGTGTCCATCATCTTACGTTAGTAGAGAAACATGAACATGCCGTAGCCCTGTTGAAGTCAGAGAGAGGTTGCTGCTTTGTTTCCTGTTAAGGTTTGGGTATTGATAAAACTCGTTTATTATGTGAAGTCTGAGGAATTACATAGCCAACCTCCATAAACTACGAGAGCTTGGCTAAATGACCACAGAAGATTTCTGCAGCTCTGAAGTGTCATCTAACTGTCCTGTTCCCACCTACTAACTAGCAGTGTCACATTTCCCTTCCAGATCCCTGTGTGATGTCACTCAGCAACAAGCTTCAGAAAGTACATAGATCTAAAAAAAAAGAAAGTACATAGATCCAGTCAGTCAGCTGCATAGGGTAGGAAGAAAAAGCCTTAAAGAGGAAAGGCATATAGATTAGAAAACACTTTAAAGATAACTCTATGCGACCAGCTATGGTGGCGCACACATGGAATCGCAGCTCTCAGGAGGCTCAGGCAGAGCGTATCACCGCAAGCTTGAGGCCAGCCTGGGCCACATAGCAAAACTGTCTCTAAATAAACAACTGCATGCAGTGTGCAGATCCTAATTCCAATAAGACAATATTTACAGAATTTTGAGAGTGGAAAATATCGTGAACAGTTGACTATATGATATTAAGAAATTTTTTTTTAAATTAGGCATGACAATAGCATTGCCATTATGTTTGCTAGAAACAATCTTCTTGTGCCAGGCATGGTAGCAGATTCTTGTGGTACATAGTTTTCTTTATTTCCTATGGATCAAATGGATGAAGTCCAGGATTTGCTTCAAAATAAATCACTGGGGCCAGGCATGGTGGTGCACCCCTGTAATCCTACCACTCAGGAGGCTGAAGCAGGAGGATCACTGCAAGTTCAAGGCTAGCCTGGCCTACAGAGTGGGTTCAAGGCCAAGATGAACTACATAGTGAAACCCTGTCTCAAAAAGAAAAAAAAATTCATTGGGGAAGGGGTATAAATAAAACAAGACCAGACACATGTTGGTAGTTGTTGAAACTACATCACAGGAATAGTCAGTTATACTGCTCTTCCTACTTTCATTCATGTTTATAACTATGGGAAAGACTAGAGATGAGCACTGAGTGATCTGACCCCATTGCTTTGGTGGACTTCCCATATGGATGTAAAATACATGTCATTTTATTTACATGCTTTCTTATCAGAGGTCTTCGGTGTACTCTTAAGGTGGGTGCTTAGGTTATTTTCCATTCCTAGGGTAAGCAATCTTGTTTGTTTTCCTCACAGATTTTGATGGGGTCCTATATCATATTTCAAATCCTAATGGAGACAAAACAAAAGTGATGGTCAGTATTTCTTTGAAATTCTACAAGGAACTTCAGGCACATGGTGCTGATGAGGTAAGCACCACTCATTTTCCTTGGGACTGCTTGCTTCCTCGCCTTTTGTTGGCAGCTTGCCTGGCATCAAAACTCCGTGGCATAAGTCACTTCCACCCACAGGCACCGGCCATGCTGCACAGCCTGCCTGTCGAACTATAGGCTGTTGACCTTGCTGCTTATAGTAATGCAGAAAAATGTGTTTCTCAGAAAAGATGTTGGCCCTTGGCTTCCTTACTTTTTGACTTGGCTAAATAAAGATGTGCTTTAACCAAAGTTTAATAACTTTGTCAATACCTTAAAGAGATTTGTCTTTTTTCAAATTATATAGGCTACCAGGATTTTTTTATAAACAATCAAAATAGTTCAGCTCTCCAAAAACAGAACAGAGAGCACTTTGTTTACCAGTACAAAAATAGCTCTTGTAAGAAAGAGACAGGTTCCTTTCTATTTTTATATCATTGTCCAGGAAGGTATGTAACTTATGATTTGTTTAAATTTCATCTTCGTTTCTCTGTGTAAGTTTGGGCATAAATAATTCCCCTTTAAATTTTTTTAAGTTAATGCTCTTTGGAGTTGACCTCATTAAATATCGCTTCTTCCTTATAACTGCCTTAGGGGAAATAAAAAGGAATGTGCAGGCCTTTTAAGATTGGGGGTGGAGGGGTACCAGGAGTCAAACTCAGGACCTCACGCTTGCCAGGCAGGGACTGTACCACTGAGCTATATCCCTGATTCCCTTTTAAGATTCTTAATGGCCATACCTTATGCACTGGCTTCTTTCAACAGCAGGTTTGGTTCCTGTTGAACTATATTTGCTCTGGAGAGGGCCATTTATGGAAGAATGAAAATGCTATTACACCAGAATGCGTACGTTGTGGTTGGGTCTCAAAGCAGGAAGTATGACTCAGTTCCTGAATCAGTTTTCAAATATCTTAGTTTTAACAAACTAAGCTGTCCTTAATCTGTTCAATGAAGACACAGCCTTTTCTGTTTTTTTTCTGCGAAGTGTAGTAACTTTTGAATAATTTTATATTTATACGATGAATGACTATTGATAAAGGAATGTGATCCAAAGCTTGATAATTTATTTATATAAAAACTAAAATTGATCTTAACACCAAAAGCGAGGATCTTTTACCAGAAAAACAAAATCTTATAAAGTTTATTAAGGATTATTGTGTAAAAGCAGGAAACTCTCTACCAGATAAAGAGCAAAAGAAGACAAGGGCTGTGAAAGCATCCCTGCTTTAGTTGAACTTTAAAATAACTGCCTGGAAAATGTTAAACATTTGGACAGACAACTAAAAAGTAGTATAATCATTCTTCCTGAACAGTCCTCTCTCTTTAAAAGATCTAGGTACAATAATAGTCCTTGCAAGGAAGAAAATATTAAACTAGATTTTCTCTTTGTCTTTTAGCTCTTTTTTCCTTTTTCTGTCTGTTTCTGTCTGTCTGTCTGTCTCTCTCTGTCTCTCTCAGATGGAACACAGCTTCACGTGCTAGGCAAATGCTGCACCACTGAGCTGCATCCCAGCCTGGAACTAGATTTCTTTTTCCATTCTGTGCCTTGCTTATAATACGACTTGAACACATTGCTAAGGGTCAAAGAGCCAGCTCCATGTAGGTGGAGTAACAGTCACAGTGTTGGAGCATGGTGAGCAATAAATGGCTCTGTGCCTTAGTTAAACAGTGACCAGCCTGTGATAACCACAGGAAGCTTGTTACTTTGGCACATACCTTTTTTTTTAAGTCAAACCACATCTGTGACTGGAGTCAGCAGGTCTGATAGTGGTGAGTGATAGGTTGCTTCCACCCTTTAACCTGGTGGCAGGTCGGGAAAGGGCACAAATTTCTACATGAATCATGAAGTGAAAGTGTTGACTGGTTATGCCAAAGACAGACAACAAGAGTTTTATGTGATAGAAATTTGGCAGTGAGTACATCATAGATCACAGACTATGAGCTTAGTAAGCTTGTAATTAAACTGTAGTGGCTGTGATTTCTCCCACATCGGATTTCTCCTTTCTCCAAGTATCAAGAGTATATGCAAGCATGCCTTTAATCCCAGCGCTCAGGAGGCTGAGGCAGGAGGATCATTGTGGGGTCGAGACCAGCCTGGGCTGCAAAGTGAGTTCAAGGCCAGCCTGAACTGCATAGTGAGACCCATCTCAAAAAAATAGGGCCAGGTATTTAGCTCAGTGGCCTAAGCGCCTACCTGGCAGGCACGAGGTTGTGAGTTTGATCCCTAGTACCAAAAATAAAAAAAAAAAGAATATATGCAGTACAGAATTGTAGCTCAAAGACTGCATGCTGGTTAAAATTCTTGTGGGTATGCATGTTGCTTTTTTTCTCCCCCCAAACTTTTTAGGAGAAGTGGTATATGGAACGCCTGAAGGTCAGGTATCTGTGTGCCACCCACAAACTCTGTGGCCTTGAAACCCTTCCCTTCATTTCCTCTTTGAAGAGATCCTTCACAGTGGTTGTATGATCATCAACTGGGAACTATACATGACATTACTTACTTTTGCCTTGATGTAATCGTGTGCAGTTACAGATTATTCATGCTTTGTGGTCCACATTATTATTCTGAATTTTGCACATTGGGAATTTATTCCAGCTATAGGAAAATGATTAAGCCGGGCGTGGTGATGCACGCCTTTAATCCCAGCACTCGGGAGGCTGAAGTAGGCGGAGCATTGTGAGTTCAAGGCCGGCTTGGGCTACAATGCGAGCGCAAGATCAGCCTGAGCTGCACAGTGCGACCCTGCCTCAAAAAACCAGGACTGGGAGTTTGGCTCAGTGACTTAAGCGCCTATCTGACAGGCGCGAGGTTGTGAGTTCAATCCCTGGTGCTGCAAAAAAAAAAAGAAAAGAAAATGATTAAATATGTGAACTACTAGGAAGTTACTATTCAGTGACTATTTGCAGGTCACTACTTAAGGTGTTTCTTAAGAATACTTAAGAATGACTGCCAGGTAGGGGTATAACTCAGTGGTAGTGTGCTTGCCTACCATATGTGAGACCCAAGAATGGGTTGTGGGGCAAGAATGTCACCATTGGCTAAATGGTTTATTCCTTTATTGTTCATTTGTTTGCTTTGTAATACTGTCTAGAGAGTCCACTTGAAGTAAGATGAGTAGAAAAACATTGATGTTCCTTCAGTGGTTATTGCACGTCCCTCTGGCACTGTGTTCAAAGGAGTGTTAGAAACTGAGTAGATACCTAGAGGCAAAACCCCACAGCCTGTTACACTGTTGAGTATACCACTGAGTTTTAGTATATCGACCTTAGTGTTTTGAGACAGGGTCTCAATGTGTAGTCCAGGCTGACCTTGTACTTGCAGTCCTTCTGCCTCAGCCTCCTAAGTTAGGATTACAGGTGTACACTGCCATCGCTGGTCTGGTTTCCATTTCTGTAGAATCCTCATGGCACCTTGCCTCCCACATCAGAAGCTTGTAATGAGTTAGTAAATAAGCCATGTCTGTGTTGTGGTCTTAAGCATGTAAAGACTGCTATATACTAAAACCCTTATTAGATTGTTAGTGACTTTAATACAGTATTTACTTTAGTAAATTCTAACGTCAAATAGCTGCATTTCTCTGCTTAATGTGTCTCATAACATGTAAGTCAGAACTATTTTCTCCACAAGTCTGCTTGAAGCAGACATGTCAGTTGCACAGATGTCACTGGCAGTCACAATGGCTGCAAAAGCAAAAGATGTGAAGGGACTCTTTTTGTTTCTCGTTCAATTCAAAAGACTGGAAAGTAGCCAGCAGTAAATACTGGCTGCTTAGGAAAAGGCCAGGTAGAGTGCCCAACTTCTTTGGACCCATCAGTATGAGTAACTGCCTGTGGTGCCATCATCCATTGTCCTTTGCCTCAAAAATTGAAGCTGGTTATAATAAACTAAGTAAATTAAAAGTATACCAGATCTTTCGGTTAACAGAAATTATTTACCACCAATCCCACTTTTATCTTTCGTTCACCTTGGTGATAGTGTTTGCCTTGGTTACTTTTCACTCACTGCTGAGACAGAATACCTGACACCCAAAATTAGGGAAGGAAAGGCTTATTTTTTACAGTTCTTGGGGGTTTCAGTCCATATTCAGTTGGCTCCAAGGCAGCATGGCATGGCGGGGCAGCCATTCATGGCAGCCACCAAACAGCAAAGCGAACCAGCGCTAAAACAGCAAGACATGCGTTCCTCCTGTCCTTACTCTGTATGTCGGCTCTACCCCTGGGTGGGTGCAGCACTCACAATCGCCAGTCTCAGCGCTAGACAACAAACCAGTCACAAACACCAGACTCGGCCCTGTCCAAATTACCTGAGGACTTGGGGGGGACACAGGATCCAACCAATACAGTGTTACATTAAAACCAATAATCTGTTCTCTTAGATTTGTCAACCTTCACTTCCCTGGAGAAGAAAAAATGACTGAGATTTGAAGGAGAACAGAACATTTGAGTGGTGTGGTCAGGTTAGGTCTTTGAAAGACGATAACTAAAATAACCTTTTGAGTGTGAATCCAGTTCTCTGAGGGACTTGTTACATGATTTAGATGCATCTGCTTCCCTCTCTGGTTTCCTGTCCACCAAAAGAAAGAAGAAAGAATACTGGCTTAGGAAGTGCTTGGCAAGTGCTATATGCTTCAGAAAATTATGAAATTGCTGTGGCCTTTGGATTAACTTTTTTTTTTCTTCCTAGTTACTAAAGCGGGTGTACGGAAGTTTCCTGGTAAATCCAGAATCAGGTATGTAGTGATATGACCAACTATAGAATGACATGGAAAGGAACATGTCCTGTTGTATTAATGGTTTTTCTAGCTAAAGAGTTTCATTTAAATATTATTTTAAATATTCATTTTTACAAATATTTCTGCAAGCGCCTACTTTCCACTTCTATTCCCTCTATAAAAATATTCTTCGAGGGGCTCTGCTTTGTCTGCTGTGGTACAGTGAGGTGTACAGAATTGATGTGTCTTTAATTCTAAGACAGGGTCTCACTGTGTAGATCAGGATGATCTTGAACTCATGTAGCCCAGGCTAACGTCAAACTCGACAATCCTCCTCCCTCAGCCTCCCAAGTGCTGGGATTACAGGCATGTAGCACCATGCCCGGGCTATTTGAGTCCAGTTTTGACTGCTCATTGAGACTGTCTCAAAAAGGGCTGAGAATGTAGCTCTGCTGCAGGGCCTGGATTCAATCTCCAGTACCACTCCCTCAAAAAAAAAAAAAAAAGACCCGGAAAGACTCTGTGCAAAGGCCGTGGGGGTGAGAGTGGGTGGTAAAGTGGGAGGGCTAAACAACATTTTCACTCCTTGGATAGAAGGGTTTGTCTTTATTTTTTTCTTTTTTTCCTGCACCAGGGATTGAACTCACAACCTCACGCCTGCCAGACATTCGCTTAAGCCATTAAGCCAAACTCCCAGCCGTAGTTTTTTGAGGCAGGGTCGCACTATGTAGCTCAGGCCAGCGTTGCCCTCACATTGTAGCCCAAGCTGGCCTCGAACTCACAACATTCCTCCTACCTCAGCCTCCCGAGTGCTGGGATTAAACGCGTGCGCCACCACGCCCAGCTAGAAGGGTTTGTCTTAACTTTCTGACTTACTTAGCAGGATTCCAAGGTAAGAGTGAAACACAAACATTTGAACATAATAGCTCAAATATTGTTACTTTGGTACCTTGACTTCTTACTCTTCAGGGAAGAAAGGCCATCTGTATTTATTACTCTTACCAGCAGTTATTTCGATTAGGTTTCTTAGCTCATCTTCTGTATTTCTGTGCACTGAAACAAAGTAATAAAGGCACCTTTGTAAAATACCTTGGTACTGGGAGTATTTGTTAATGGAAGCGTTGACAGCAGTCCATAAAGAATACTAACATGTTTATCCCCAAATTGATGGAACAGATGTATCACAGAAATAGACACCAAGATAAATAACAGTACACTTTTGGAGAGATCAGGCATTTGAGAAGAATGTGGAAACAGCAGATCTAGAACAGATGCTGGAACTCTTGGGCATGCGCATCACACCAAGGTCCTAACATGGAGAGCTTGTGTATCTGTCCCTCAGTCTTCCACCTCCTGCTAAGTATTGCCAGGTTGCAGGCCCTGAGTTCATACAAGTGTGAAGAACAAAGGAGTGAAGGTAGCATCCCCCTCCCTTTTTTGGTGGTGGTAATGGTACTGGGTATTGAACCCAGTGCCTTCACACTGAGCTACATCTTTAGCCCTTTTTATTTATTGAGACAGTCTAACCAAGTCACTAAATTGTCCATGCTAGCAGAGCTTGAACTGGGCGATCCTCTTGCCTCAGCCTCTCAGCATGTGCAACCATGCCTGGCTTTCTTTTTTATGGGTTTACTTACACAAGTTTGGAAAACTCAGACAGCAGCCATACACGAGATTGGTAATTTTCTTCATCCCCAGTATGTTCTAGTTCTATCAGAAATCTTACTTGAGGTCAGACTTTAGCTGCAATTTTATTTTGTTTGCCTCCTTAGACCCAGCTCTCAACTGTAAATTAAATTGTTTAGCAAACCTCAACTCTAAGGAATTTTCTTCTTTTATCTAATGTTTTTGTGGTATTACTTGCTTATCCAGTTTTCAGGTGTCCAAATTAGAATAGTGATTGAAGTTATTTCAGACCTCAAATGGTGTTAAGCACTACATAGAACAAAG
Organism: Dasyprocta punctata; assembly: GCA_004363535.1. Classification (NCBI taxonomy): domain Eukaryota; kingdom Metazoa; phylum Chordata; class Mammalia; order Rodentia; family Dasyproctidae; genus Dasyprocta; species Dasyprocta punctata. The sequence continues at coordinate 15,482 of RJWM01039937.1, forward strand.
ATTTAGACAGATCATGCTCTTAAAGAAAGGTAGAGCAATAAGAAGCATAGATCTTAGGAATGTTCTTGTTGGGGTGAATAGTATAAAAGTTTGGGATATTCAAAAGTATGAGATTGACATAGTTCTGGTAAAATTATTCCCTTCATTTTCCTAGAATGTGAGATGATCCTTAGTGATGTACAGATATCATAGCAAAAACATCTTGTAGGCTTCCGTGCACTTAATTACTTAATTACACAGTCATGTGTTCCCAGCCGTTTCTTAGAATCCATAGATGACACGCTGTAGGAGGTCAGCAGACTTGTTCTTCAGTCCCTGTTTTGCCCCAGTGTAC
>RJWM01039938.1:0-15778 GCA_004363535.1 Dasyprocta punctata
AGGCATAAATCATAAATAAATACAAGAGAATTAAAATTACCCCCTGCATGCTATCATATCATGGAATGAAGGTAGAAATCAGCAGCAAAGAAACAACAGAAGTTACACAAACACATGGTGATTGAATAATACATTACTGAGTAATCAATGAGTAACAGAAAAATCAGGGAAGAAATAAAGTTCCTCAAATCAAGGGACAATTGAAGCAACACTAAAAAGTAGTTCTTAAAGGCAAGCTTATAGCTGTGAATGGACACATTAAAAGAATTGAACAATCACAAAAATTTAATGATGTATCTCAAGGTCATAGAAGAACAAAAACAAATCAAACCATAATTAATGGAAAGAAATTATAAAGATGGGAGTAGAAATAAGTGAAATTGAGATTGCAAAAGAAATATTAGAAGGAGCAATTAATCAAAGTATTCATTCGTTGAAAGGATAAACAGGAGGTAAACCATTAACCAAACTTACTGTAAAAAAGAAAAGAAAGAAAAAAAAGCGTATCAAATCAATTGGAACTGAAAAAGGCTATTACAAGTGATGACTACCAAAGTCCAGAGTATTATGAAAAACTACTTCAAAAATGTGTGTTCCAAAACATTGGAGAAACTTCAAGACACAGAAAAATTTCTAAAAACATATAAATTCCCAGTATTAAAGCAAGAGAATATAAAACTCTTGTAGATCTAGGCATATGTAAGGACTTTCTTAACAGAATGAAATAATGACACAAATCAGCAAATCAGATTATATTGAATTAAAATTTTCCTCCACAGAAAAGAAAGCAACCAACCAAATGAAGACACAGCAGGATGAGAAAAAGAAATCAAGTTGTTTTTTGTTTGACACAATACTAACACCTAGAATGTGTAAAGAATTTAAATAATTAAACCCTCCAAAATTAAAGATCCAATAACAAAAGGCAAATAGAATGAATAGACTTTTCTCAGAAGAAGTAAAGATGGTGACTAAGTACATAGAAAAGTCACCTACATCTTTTGCCATTACGGAGATGTAAATCAAAACATTGTGATTTCTTGTTACTGCAGAAGGAATGGCTATCATCAGGAACTTAACAAGAAATGTCTGCGGTATTGTTGGGGAAAACGAATCCTTCTACACTGTTCATAGGATGAAAACCAGTACAAACACTCCAGGATTCCATGCAAACATTCCTCAAAAACTAATAATGAGCCAGCTAAACTTTTCCTGGGTATAATCCTCCAATAGCATAGACATCATATTATAGTGTTACATGCATATCTACTTTTATAGCTGCACCATAGCTAAATCTTAGGAGTGGCCTATTTATCCATAAACACATGAATGGGTAAAGAAAATGTGTCATATATACACAACAGAGTAATAGCCATAAAGAAGGATATTTGAGTCATTTGTAGGAAAGTGGATGCATTTTGAGCTCATAATATTATCTGAAATAAATCTGGCACAGAAATTTAAATATCTCATGGATACTCTTAGATGAGATATCTGAAGTATAAATAATTCAAAGAGCAAAATAAATCAGAAGTGAGAGGCAATAGGGAACTAGACCTTTTGGAGACTTGAAGTATGTCCAGGGATAGAGAAAGATGAAATGGAAGGGAAGATGAAGTAATATGGACTAAGTTGTAATTTGTGTAGGTAACAACTCTTCACAGGGCCGGTAATACCAGCATTTGGGAGGCTGAGGCATGAGAAGTGCCAGTTGGAGTCCAGGTTGGCTAAACAGTGAGGATACGGTCAGCCTAGACTGCATACCAAGATTATTTCAATAAACAAAGTTATAAAGGGTACATAGATGGGAAAGCAGAAAGGAGGTAGGGACACAGTAGGATTATTTAAGAAGTAACTTTATAAAGCTATATTTTAATGTGTAAAATTGATTCATTTTTGCTGTCATAGTTTAGTCTAATGTGATTTACTTATTTTAGTAAAGAGACTAATTTAATGTTATTTGAATTATGTGCAATTATTAAGAATTGATAAACTTACTGTTTGGTCATTTAGTATGAGTTGTTAGTAATGGTTAATTTTTTAATATGTATGTGTAACCACACCTAATTTATAACAATAATTTAAGATAATACATTTATGGGATAGTCCTGAAATGTATGAAGATGCTTGTAAACAAACACAATATAAAATAAAATAATTCATTTGAAACATGATCATTTGAGATAGAGTAAGGGTTGAATTTCACTTTAGCAGGTACCCAGAGTATAAGATTTTTCACAATCATCTTCAGTCTTTAACATTAATTTTTTACAATGCACATATACTTACATGAAAAAGGGAAAGTTGATGAAAAATAGTGAAATGTTATTACAGTCAACCTTTTTATAGAACATTCTGAAAACTAAGTCAAGAAGTGAAAATCATAAATATTTAGTCATAACATTGTGAAGAACCACTGTAATATTTGTAGAAGAGTAGAATGTTTTCTCCTGTGGTTTCCACCATATTATAGCAAAGCGTTGTGATAATTATTTACCATACCAAGGTACTGATGGTTGTAGTAGTCGAGACAACAACCCACAGAGAAGTTTTACACTATTTCCTCACAATATTTTTCTTTAAGTGAATCATGCTGCCAAATGTTTGCAAATCATTGCTTCAATCAAAAACTGTTTGTTAATTACTAACAATTTTGCACTGAACAATTTAAAAAATGAGATAAAAACTATCAATAATTTTCTTTCATATGAAACCACACAAAATTATGTAAATGCATTTAAATAGTGAAGAAAGCATAAAAGAAACTATCCATTATTCCTTAGTTTAAAAGCTAGATATATTGCAAGAACTTTGAGATATTTTTTTCAAGAGGGTGTGCATAGGTTTCAGTATATGTATACATATTTCTAGGTATATTTGTTGAATGGATGGATGGTTATTATAAAAGTTAAAAAATTATTTATAGAATGCTTGAAATTTGGATGATTTGAATTTGTATAAAGTTGGAATTATAACATTAAGATACTGGAATTATTGTAGGGTATGAAAATATTTTCATATTATTGGTAGGAAAGATATTTTAACAAACCCATTAAATGATGTTTATGTCAAAAGTTTATCCCTGCTATTATTAAGAACTGGATAGTAAATGGAAATCACTTAAATTAATGTTAGCACTGAAATAATAGTATTTATTTCAAGAACAAACTATAGTGACAGGTGTTCATCTCTTTTATATTTCTTCTTCATTGTATGAGAAATATAGGTTATATTGTCATAGAAAAAGTTTAATGGATTTTATTATTAGATATTACATTTCAAAATATTTTTAAAAATTATTTTAATCATTGAATTCATTTACATAAAAATGAGAATTGATTTTATTTTTTAATTTTCATTATTAATTCGATTCCTTTATTGTATATACACAGTTCAGTAATCTTGTGCTTTGACATAACTGCTAGCATCTTTTTTTGGAAGAACTGCAGTTCATTAGGCTAATGCTTTATGAGTGCACTTCCTTCTCTTTCATTTACTGATCCTCTGTAGGCAGCCTTTGCAGAATACCCCTCAGATTAATGCCTTCATTGATTCCTAATTTTAGTGAATCTGGCTATAATTTGTTTATTTTTAAGATGAAAAATAATGTGCCTTAATGGTATTCTTAAAAGGAAAATCTAGGTAATAATAAGTATCTATTCTATTCTTTCTTAAAATTTTGATTGTACAATAATTTGTCTTACAATACTCCCAAAGTATTCTGTTTCTCTTCCTAATTTTTAATAACTTTAGGGATGCACAATTAATTGGTTGAATTCATTAATTCATGGCACATTATCCAACATTGGTTTTGTGAGACTCTTGCTATATTTTATTTTAATTTTTATTTCACAGTAAATATTTTATAAATATACAGATATTAAGTGGATTATATGTCTTGTGGCTAAAATATATTCAATCAAGTGAATTAGTAAATTCACATTACATAAGAAGAAAGTGCCTGGATAATGATTCGCAGTTCGTTTTATGAGAAATAAAATTCACATGATAAAATGATAAGGTACAAACTGTATCCTATAATCTTAAACAAATCTGCTTTGCACAAAAATATAAAATAGATCCTAAACAATTTGGGATAAATACAGTTGACAATTAAATATCCACACTATATAATGCTTTCAAATTTTTTCTGTTTCACTGATTTTCCCTTCCTAAACCTGGAGTTCAAAAAGAATTTTTTTTAATTTTATTTAAGAGAAAAAAGACACAGAAAAGAAAAGCAAAAGCCAAAGAGACAAACAAACAACAACAAATTCAATACAATTATAAGTTTGCAAAACGAGGTGATTGGAATTTGCCAATGGTTGTATTATTGCATATCGTTACCTTCAAAGGGGTTGTTTAGATTAACAGATACAGACATGCAAAATTGATCTAATCATTAGAGTATTAACTGTCTTTTTCAATAACTAATACATTTAGTAGTATACTCATTTTAACTATTTTATGTATACCTATATACAAATTTATGTCTTTTTCCTTTTCCCTTCCTTCTTTCCTCCTTTCCCCTTATAATACCTCTTGTTATCTTCATAATAACTGCCCATACCATCAGACATAATATAATCAAACAAAATAGTACAGAATAAAACCAATAAAAAACAAAACAATGGAAGCAATACATAGTAAAACAACACTGATTACTATAATGCCTCATGTTATCTTCTAAGCAGTTGCCTATATCATCAGTCATAATACAATCAAACAAATCAAAATAGGATAAAATCACTCAAAACAAAACAATAAAAGCAATACAGGGCTTCAAAACAAGGTGATCAGGTATCAATAATGGTTACCATAATGTATTTTGTTATCTTTGAAATAGCTGTCCATGCCATCAAATATAATAAAATTAGACAAACCAAAATAGAATAAGACCAAACTAAACAAAACAATGAAAACGATATGGACTCAAAGTCCAATGATAGATTAACAATGGCCACTGCCTTCCCTTTTTAGACACTTCCTCCCCTTTCATTTTTATAATATGTATTGTGTATTTTGAATCCTACTAACTCCTTTAGTTTTTTATACTAGAAAGATAACATGATGTTCACCCATGGGGTTCTGGGTTATTTTCTCCATGAACATGATCTTAAGTTGTATCCATTTACCTACAAGAGGCTTGAGGTTATTTTTCTTTATAACTGAGTAGCTTTCCATTGGATAAAAATGCCATATCTTTCTTGTCCACTATGTAGCTAATGGGCAAGGTACTGCCACTTCTTTCTGGTTCCCTGTCACATACAGCAGTATTCTCTCTCCTTTGACTTTTAGTCTATGGAAGAAAGTTCAGTTTATACTTTTGACTTTAATGTGTTTCTTGTATAAAGCATATTGATGGATCCTGTGTCCTGATCCACTCTGCCTGTGTTTCTTTTTATTGGTTAATTGAGGCTATCTACATTAATGGTTAAGGCCAACATGCACTGCCTCATCTCTGCCATGCTATTTTCCTGCCATTGGCTGCCTACTTTTCCTCTCTATTCAATTGTTTGCCCTGCTTGGTGATATCCCTCTGCTACTGTTTCTGGAGCTGTGTTCTTTTTTATCTCTCTCCTTCAGTATTCTTTGTAGGGTTGGTTTGGTGGCCGTGAATTCATTCAGTTGTTCTTTGTCATGGAAGTATCTTGTTTCTTCATTAATTTTGAAAGATAGTTTTGCAGGGTACATCAAGCTGGGTTGGAAGTTGTTTTCTTTCAGGACTTGAAATACTTCACTCCAAGCCCTTCTTGACCTGATGGTTTGTGTTGAGAAGTCTATTGTGATTCTGATTGGTTTTCCTTTGCAGGTGATCTGTTTCCTTTCTCTAATGGCTTTTAATATTCTGTTCTTGTGTTGAATTTCTGGGATCTTGATTATTATATGTCTGGGTGTAGATTTATTTTGGTTGTGGCTAGCTGGAATTCTGTATGCTTCACTTATCTGAAAGTCACTTCCTTTTCCCATGCTTGGGAAGTTTTCTGAAATTATTTCTGTAAATAGACTTTTAATGTCATTTGTATTTACCCCTGCTTTTTCACTCCCACCTTTTATTCTTAAGTTATGTTTCTTTGGGTTGTCTTGCAGCTGTTGAATTGTTACTTGCAGGTTCCTTGTTATTTTTAGGAGATCTTTCCTTTCACAATCGCAAGCTGCAAACCTGTCTTCAAGGTTTAAAAGTCTATATTCAGTTTCTTTCAAGTGGTTTGCCAACTTTCATTGGAGTTTTTAATTTCCTGGTTATCTCTTTGAATCTGTTTCATGTATTCTAAATCTTCTTTGTATTGTTCATTCAAGGTTTCCCTCATTTTCCTATGCTCCATTTTTTCATCTATGTCTTCTTTAGAGATGCCTAACAATTCTTTTATTATGTTTTTCATTTCTTCTTTTACCTGAGTTAGTATTTCTGTTCTGATTTCTTTTATAGCCTCATGAAGTTGTTTCTTTACTTCAGTTGCCATCACCTCAGAAACTTAAGGTGTGCAACTCCCAATGTCTTGTGTGTTTGCATCTCTGGGACTTGCTCTGCTTGGATTGGAGGCCAGAGCCTGCCTTTTACTTCTTCATCTTAACATATCCCTGGGTTCTTCTGACCAAATGGGTACTGGGGTCCCAGGCGCTCCTCACATTGGCTACAATTTCTCTGAAGTGAGACTGTTTGCTTCTTCTAGCCAGTGCTGATTATGGATATCTGAGGTGGCTACTGGGTGTGCTGGTACAGCACTGTCTGCTGCTTTTCCCCAGACTGTGTTGGCTCCCTGATGACTGGTGGAGTGTGCACAGGGGCAGGGCCACCACCTAAAAACATGGGCTGGTCACCAGAGGGATCCACTGCTACTGTCCCTGGAGCATGCATGGAGCTGCTGCCTCCAGACCAAGCTGGCCACCCTCAGGTACCCTCCGAGGTGGCCCCCAAAATGTGCTCGGGGCAGGGCTCAGTCTGGGCAATTTCCATGGGTCTGCGCCCAGCTAGGAGCTGCTGGAGGAAGCCAGGAGCAGCTCCGACCCTGGGCCCATCCAGCCCAACTCCAAAATGGTTCCTGGCCAATCGCTTTCTCCCACTGGAAGACAGAGTCCCCTGCGCTCACTGTCAGCCAGTTCAGTCCTCCAGGTCTGCTACCCCATCCACTGCCACTCTCCTCCAATGCTGCCTCTCTCTGCAGTAGTCTCCAGGGTCGCCACCAATGTGGTGGCACCTTGATCATGTGTATCCAGTTTCCAGCATCTCCTCTCACACAGTGGGTCTCTGGGCAAAGGCACCACCAGTTACTGCCTTCTTCTTCCTTTAAATTTTTACTTTTTACTCTTTCCTTGGGCTTCAATTCTTGCTTTAGATTCTTCCTGGGTCCAGGGGACCCACTTCCTTCCTTCTTGTCTTCCCCATGTTGTTATACTCCAGCATCTGTATGGTATCTCTCAGAGAGTCTGTTTACTCTGCTGCTTAGTGTTCCGCCATCTTGTGTAGCCTTGGAGTTCAAAATTGAATACATTTAGAAATTTAAAAATAATTGTTCTCTATGTTATATTCTCTAATCACACATTCTAATGCAAACACATAAATGTATACCCTCCTACTTTCCTAATTAAAATTAAAGATTGTTTCAGAGCTTTTACATTTATAAAAATTATTAGTGCATGTGTATGATGTATCATAATTACACTTATCTGGATTATGATATGTATACACATTGCATGTTGATAATTTTTATTTCCCCTCCCCCTGCTACTCTCCCTTCTTTCCTAAATTCTGTTCTCATCTCTATCGAGTCAACCTACATCTTTCTAGTTTTATGAAAAAGTCACCATTACTTCTAGATAACTGTTTCAACTATCTGTATAAATAATGCTTCCAAGGAAGCAAAAAAATCCACATTTTGTGAAAACACTAATTTCTTTTATGCAGTTGAGTTTACCCTGTATCTTAAATATCTGAATGGAGTCAGATAAGTGACAGAACATACCAAACAAGAGCTAAGGGAGAGGTCTAGATTAGAGAAAAATATTACCCTATGTAAATTGTGTTTAAAATAATCGAAACAAATAAGTCTTTTGGGGAAAAGTTTATCAAGGGAATAAATGTATATCTGGTCAGTGATTTCAGTAAATAAAAATAAACATGTCAAATAAATATACCTTTTGGAAAGGGTAAAAATGATTATCCCATGTAATAAATAGAAGATTAGCAGTAGTATTGATACTCTCTGAAAAGAATTCGAAGTAAATCCAATCTTTTAGGTTATGTGAGTTTTGAAACAAAACATGCTGCAGTTGATTAGATACAGAAGAACACTGATATCTGAATGGAAGCATGTTAGATAAGTAAGATAACATGACAGAATAGTAAAGAAATACTAAAAATGGTAAGTCAAGAAACTTTAATTGAACAATAAGGTTCAGTGTACAAGTAAGAGTCTTCATGATTGAAGAAATTGGAGGAAGATGTATGAATAAATGAGATAGAGGAAGAGAAGCTCAGCCTACAGTGAGCTGCAGGCTATTTCTAAATCTCCCCAGGCACACTCACCTCCGAAAGTGTGCAACTTTTAATCTCTTATGTGCAGTAGTCCCCAAACCTCAGTCTTCATGGTTTCTTGCAGTTCTAGTGTTCATTCAGACCTCAAATTCTCAGTTACAATTCTTTCTACTCTGAAATTTGAAAACACATTGGAAGACAAACAAAGCAATATTGACAAAAAGAAAATCTACAAACAAATACATGTGATGAAAATAAGATATAAAATCTTCAACAAAACACTAGAAGATTAAGCCCAATAATATTAAAAAGATAATTCATCAGGATCAAGTGAGATTTATCCCAGATGCAAAGAGATTGTTCATGTACAAATTGGTGAATGTTCATGTACACATCGGCATAATGCAAGATAAACACTATATTATCTCAATAGTTGCAGAGAAAAACTTGATACAATTCACATATATTTGTGATAAAAATGCTGAACAAATTTTACATAGAGAAATATAACTCAATAAAGGCCATATAGAATAAGTTAACAGCCAACAAACAGATAAGGAATGAGAAAAGAGTGGTATAGAACGAGATCAGGAAATCTACCTTCATAATTATTTTCATTCCATAAAGCACTGGATGTTCTAGACAAAAAAGCAGGTGAAATAAAAGTGATACAAATTTAGAAAGAGAAAATGATATTTTTGCAAATAACATGGTCTTATTAAAAATGACTTCAATAAAAGCTATTAGAAAACACACACACACACACATACACACATAAGAAAGATGCCTTATATTCATGGATCAGAGAAGAAACATTGCTACAAATACCTATATTATCAAAAAGACCTATGGGTTTAATGAAAAATTCTATGAAAACATTAATTATATTTTACAAATAATTACACACAAAAAACCCTAAATTTGTAGGAAACTGCAAGTAACCCAAATGGTCAAAACCATTAAAAAATAAATAAAAGCTACTTCAAACACTTACCATAAAGTGATACCATAAATTGCTCACACTCAGGGTGGGGCTTCCCATCATGCCCACAGAGAATTTACAAACTAATCAGTGGACTAATTTGATAATTGCACACCCTTTATGCTAAGATCACACACTTAATTTCAGCATCACACACTGTAGATCCAGCCATCTCTGAAAAGGCCCACCTATGAGTGCATGAGTTTTTGTGGGGACCTGTTTTATATATATATATATATGATGTGGAGAAAAGGAAAACACTATACACTCCTAGTTTATCCTCTGACTTATTAATTTATTTGAAAAGTTTCTCTCCATCACTATATAAAACAATATATTTATTTGGTAATTCTTTACAGCTTTTATCCATACTAAAACTAAAATTCAAAAGAGGCATTGTTTGTTCATTTATTTTCAGTATTTCTTTTAATAGTTCACCTGAATCTAGAATGGTAACAAAGTTAATTTCAAAAATGTGTGAATTTATTTAGATATATCAAATGTACATGAGTTTAAGATATTTTTGCATAATAGTGGGGTTTATATTTACATTTTGAAAAAAATTAACATTGAAAACAAAATTTTGTAAGTGTCCTGTTGGGAGTGGTTGAAGCTGGAAATTGACTTAGGGTATGATCCAGACATGATCATTCCAAGAACAAAGAGAGTCTAGGGCAAGTCACGTAAAGAAGCTACTTCAGCCTAGAGAACACCTAGTCCCAAGACAATCTGAGCAATGGGTTACTAGGACAACAGGGTGTCATGTGACATTAGGTTGCTAAAAGGTATAAATAAATGCCCCTGCAGTGAGGGGCCAGTACATTTCCTCCCATCAGGAGGTTAAGGGCTCCACCTGACCCCAGCTTTGTCTCTTCTTTATTTTTCTCATCCTCTCACGGTCCTTCACCCCAAGAACCTCAGGAGCTGCGTGGGTCGCAGCAGTGTCCACATTAACTAACAGAGATATTTTTGTGAAGAGGTGGATATTTTGCTTACTACATTTCTGCATGATATAGACATGGTTTTTGTATGCAAGGAGATAGATGGTGACCATATGAACTTTATGGTTTGTAATTCTGTTTCGACAAGTATTTTTACAAACTGAGTTGTCTTAAATTATTTTGCTAAAATCCATGTGTAAACATGGAAATAATGTTAAATTTTAGCCAGACCCTTTAGTAAACCTAACAACTAATAATGTCCAATTTGCCAGTTATGACATCGATATTTTAAAGCATCATGAAAAGACTCAATGCAAAGTTAATATTCATTTTATCCCGACAAGTGATTTTTCTTTCCATTACTATTTTTGAATAAATGTTGTGTGTCTACAAAAAGCCACAAAATGTCACAAATGAATGCACAGGCTTATGGCCTAGATTCATTTGGCTTTGTTCTTGGAAGACACATTTTATTTTCATAATCAAGACCTCTCACGGAAGACTTTTCTCACGTTGGATACATGCCTGCTTCTCTAGGTGGAAGCTCACTAATTGCTAGGACAACAGATGGATCTACTCACTTGGTGTGCCTAGGTGCCAAATAAGGCTCAAAAAGCCTCAAACTAAAATCAAGCATCACCAGAATCAGTGCTCAATCACATTGAACATATAAATACGAGAATGCTCACTATCATCTTTCTTAATTGCAGAAAACTAGAAATTGAAAATTAACTAGGGTGGGGCAATATTCTTCAGATTTCTGCTATAAGAAGAATGTCAAAAATCTATCCAATGAAAATAATTTTAAATCATTAGTGCCTCTGCTAACTAAATAACAGACCAGACAAAAGCTGTTTTTTGTTTGCTTGGTTTTTTTAAAATTTTGACAGTATTACAAATATGGCAACCAATGATCACAAAGGTCTTATGAACGTTTTATATTTTAAAATTTCAGATATTTTGACATATTACAAAGATTTGAACAATTTCCTCACCAAAATGGCAGACTCTTCATATTGTTCCTGAAGTCTTCAGTGAGTCAGGTGGTCTGTGTTACTCACATAAGTGTCCTTGAATTGCAATCAGGAATCATTCACTACCCATAATAGACTGTAAACTCACATACACAAGGGTAAATGTCAATTTCTAGATGTACCTATGGAAGATTGGAAGGAAGAAATACTCTTTGTCCAGATGGTTTGCTGCTAAGAGATGAGGTCAGAAATCATAGAAAAATAATAAAAATAATAAGAAAATGTATTTATGTGTTTTGTTTGAAATATTAGATGCTGGCTCACTTATAATTTATGTAATGTATGTGTGGATATTCACAAAACTGTTGCTTTGGGCTCCATTTGCAAATAAGAATGCTATTTTTTGTCAGTTCCTTGTAAAATTAAAATCATGAACTTTTTTTTTTTTTTTTTTTTTTTTTGCACCAGGGATTGAACTCACAGCTTTGCACCTGCCAGAGCAGGCACTTAAGCCACTGAGACAAACTCCAGCCCTAGTTTTTTGAGGCAGGGTCACACTATGTAGCTCAGGCCAGTCTTGCACTCGCGTTGTAGCCCAAGCCGGCCTCGAACTCACAATGCTCCTCCTACCTCAGCCTCCCGCGTGCTGGGATTAAAGATGTGCACCACCATGCCTGGCTTAGAACCATGATCTTAAAGTCCTACATGAAATATGTTTTCGGTAGTTCTGGTAATATAAGTTTTATGGAAAAAAATGCCTCTAATTAAAAAGTTAGAGAAAAATAGAAAAGGACTAAAATTCATGTAGCTGGAAGGGCACATTTTGATATAAGAATTCAGACTGATCCCTCTGCAAAAGTGGGAGACCACAGCTTGGAGGATTTGCTTGTGAGATGGGATCAAGTTGGTCATTGTCTCAGGCCTGGTGCTATAGTTCTGGAATCTTTATGGCTGAGGGATGGTTTTTGGTTCCAGAAAACAATTATTTTTCTCTGTAGTGGTCTGAGTAATACAGGACTTCAATCTTCCTAGAATCCAGGCAAATACATATTTCGGACAATGGTCATAGATGTTTGGGTATATCAGAATATCCCAGTAAACTACTTAGGTTGCTATTCTCAGCCTTGAAGGGGACCTAGATCTTGTAAATTGAGGATGATCATGTAGATCATCTTATTTGACCAGTTGGTAGACAAACACTCCCTGAAAGATAAACATACCATATGCAGAACTGACCCAAGATTTCCAGTAATATAGGATATAAAATGCAAGTCAATAGGTGAAGGCTCATGGTTCATCATAAAACTGCCCATTAAGTCCTTAACTTTCTCAGAAAGAGAAACCAACCATGTTTTTAATGAGTAACACCAAAGGGCCCAGAGTTCTGCCTATTCTGCAACCCTATTCTTGTCCCTACCTATATTATAACTGTATTATTCACGCCTCAGAGACTATACCCTCCTTAATTTTAAGGAGGAAGTGACAGAAAAGCTCTCAGTCTCTATTTTTTCGGGTTTTAAACAATGTTATTAACTGTTTACCCACTAGTTATTCTTTCCTTTTGGGCATTTAAGACTGAATAGGTAATCAAAATTAATGCCCTTTTACCATGAAAAGATAGTCAAACCTTCTCAAGGGCTACTTTTTGATACACACGAAGAAATTTTTGGCTCCCTCAGATCTTTGATTGCTGGGTCATCTGCTAGGATGGGCCATAGTTTAACTTGAGCTTCTGACTTTCTTCAAAATATTGGTACCTTTCGGTTACCAGGGACCCTCATTTTAGCTCAGTGTATACTAGTTCCCTGCTGTCCTCTGGGATTCCAAAGGATCCCTTCTCAAGAGGTTGGATGACAGACTAGAGTGGTGGAACCTTTTCACAGGGGTCTTGTCATGCTCTGGTTCCTGGCTGAACTTGGAGGCTGAGAGCTAAAATACTAACTGTTCTCTTAGCCCTTTTAACTTTCTTGACTTTGGTCTCTCAGTCTCCAGTGTTGAACACTTAGAAGATCAGTCAGATGTGTTGAAACATGGGACTAGTAGGTCTTCATCCTATGTTAACTTCCTCTGATTACTGGAAGTTGGTGTTATATCCCATCTTTCTTACAGGGATCATTCAGTCTATTATTTTAAAATACCATTTTGCTTCTCTGTTAGAAGTCATACTCCTGAAGAATGTTAACAGTCACAGGGCCAAATTTTTGCAAGAAAAATAAAAAACAAAGGTAATAAAAGCAAAACAAATTCAGTTAGCATAATAGTATAAAAATATAATTAAAAGCCCAGAAATCAGAGAATGGTTTTAGATCTGTGGCACATTTGGGAAATAGGATTAATGACCACAAATAGACTTTGTACAAATTCATCTCATTTATACAATATCAAAGTGTATACTTAGTTAAAGCCAATAAATGTGAACTATATTGTAAAAGGCAGTATCATCCCAAAGCGAAGGTTTTCTACACATGAATAATGCTAAATAGCAGCAGGAATAAGTATTATTCACCATTTTATGTGATTGAGCTTGAGATACAACATATATTGTATACCAGAGAGTTAAGGGGTTATGATGCATCTTTATAACTTATGCATCTTTAGTTTTGATGACATTTGCAGAATATTTAGTCTTTAGATATATACACCTCCCATCTCAGATCTATAGAGTGTCAAATACAGTGTAAAAAAGTAATAGTTTTTTGACCAAAGTTATAAACTAATCACTTAAACAAACCCTGACTCTGTTAATACACCTTTCCTAGGTAAACAAAAAGCTAATTACAGGGAACAGTAGAAATCATCCTGATAAAATGCAAGCCTTTGTTACATAGGTCAATTTGTGTAAAATTTTACAAATAGTAGACCAATATTTTAATAAAATATAATGTTTTTAAACAAAATGAGATTTTATATTAATTTTACCAATTTTGTTTTAAAAATTCTTTAATTATTGACATTATAGCTAATCTTACATTTGAATTTTCTCTCATAAATTTCACTTCCAAAGATCATTCTGCAACATATATTAGCTTTCTGTGTTTGTCTTCCTCTATCTTTTTTTAAAATTCTGGTGGGACAAAATCTCACCATACAAAATCCTTTCTTGTCAAGAACATTTTCTTACACATATCATCCTTTACATATCTTCCTTTTTTATTGACTGCTTTCTTTCTAGCTTGTTCTGTTTTTAAAATTCACCTTTAAAATGAACTTCACAAAAACGTTTGAAATTCCCCTTAATATAATAAAGTATATTCTCTTTAAATAAAAGCTTACCTCCTCTTTTTGTACAATAGCACATGAGAATTTTAACTCTTCTTAAATTCATATTGAATGAAGAACCAAGAAGATAAAAATTCTAAAGTCTTTTTTACATAGTAAGTTATGAAAACACATTTAACGGAACCAAACATACTTAGCTTTTATGAATGTTGTTTAATGGAATCAAATATACTTAGCTTTTATGAATATTTATCGCATTCATATTCAATGTAATAATAAAAAGCAATATGTCAGATCAACATAATAAACATTAATTTATTTTTTGTCAAAGAAATGTCTAAAAATTGCTTTACTTGAAATATAGAAAGCAATGAATGGTGTATATTAAATTTTAACAAAGATGAATATTATCCTAATTAGCTGACAACCGAGGCAAAATGCAATTTACCAACTTTAAAAACATCTTAAGTTTTATTTTAACAATTTAAATTAACTCTGTTAAAAGTTTGTATAAGTCACATGAAAATAACTCATTTGAATGAATTACATGAATACCTGTTTTTCTATATTTCATTACATAGACATAAAACATCTGTACATATCAATGATGATCATATAGAAACCCTTAGCTTTCCAAATATAAAGGTTTTAATCTGCAGGTTTTATGGAAATCTTGAGCCTATTAGTGTTTATTGCAA
Organism: Dasyprocta punctata; assembly: GCA_004363535.1. NCBI lineage: Eukaryota > Metazoa > Chordata > Mammalia > Rodentia > Dasyproctidae > Dasyprocta > Dasyprocta punctata. The sequence continues at coordinate 15,291 of RJWM01039938.1, forward strand.
TTGTTTTCTTTCTTTCTTTCTTTCTTTCTTTCTTTCTTTCTTTCTTCTTCCTTTTTTTCTCTTTTTTATATTTATATATTTATTTATTTTTGACTTTTTGAGACAGGTTTTCATTATGTAATTCAGTATGGCCGTGAACTCACTTTGTAGCCCAACCTGACCTGAGACTCACAGCGATCCTCTTGCCTCAGCCTCCTTAAATTTTTCTTTTAATCTCATTTTAACCACTGTGTTTCAGTTAAGGCTTTCTGGGATACTCAGAAAGCAATTTGAATAACATTTTTTTTCTTTTTTACTTTCAAGAGGGACATTAGATAAATAAATTCAACTTAAAAATTTTTTTTCAAAGAACCAAAATGAAAACGAAGAAGACAAGCTCAAAAATGTAAAAGTGGAGCAGCTGCAGTAGTAATTTTTGAAAATTTAGGGCAGTATAACTTGTTAAGTTTTGAATTAATTTTTTTTTCTTTTTTTCTTTTTTTTTTTTT
>RJWM01039939.1:0-15896 GCA_004363535.1 Dasyprocta punctata
CATATCAAAAAACAGATAATATAAAAAATTCTCTGAATGACAAAATACAATTATTACGATTCCTGTTTAACTTGAGATGCTGAGGTCTTCTGGATGGTGAAACAGTAAATAAAAAGAAATCTATCTCATATCTATATCTACATGCATTATAAGATGTTGGACGATAATGTTATATCATGACTGAAGGAGAGACTTGTGAATATCTATCATCTAAAAAAAATAAGCTGCTGAGACTCAAGGTCATACAAACAGAAACTCGTCTTTTTACACAAAACTCCATAGTGCATCATGTAGAATACTGATTTTATAGATCTCTTTCCATAACAGAGTTTAAGTCAGAGGTGGATACAGCAAAAGATTTAAAAACTTTTCTTTGAATTCTAGGTTTTGAAAGCTAAAATTATTAGAAAACACAATGACCTGAAAGTTATATGACCAAATTGCATAGCATAATAAAGGACACATAATTGTACTTGCACTTTTTTTTGTTGTTGTACTGAGGACTGGACCTAGAACCTTCATGGTGCACTTTTTAAAACAAACACTAGAACACCGGTCAATCCTTGAAAACTTGGAACAAGTAGATTTTGCTCTACATTCAGAAGAATTTACAAATTAGACTAAAAAATTTTACAGACTCTGTAAATTGCTGATTCGAATATAGACCAACTGATAAGTAGTTTCCCACTGTTTGCGTTAGTTCGTCAGACTCTGAGAATTTATTTAGTGATGATACACTTATTTATTTATTTATTATTTATTTGCTGGAGACAGGGTCTTACTATGTAGTTCAGACTGGTCTTGAACACAATAACCCACTATGTGGCACAGACTGACTCAAACTCCCAATGATCCTCTTGCCTCAGTTTAACAAATGCTGAGATTATAGACATGAGCCACTATACCCAGCAAGTGCAGATGCATTTATTTAATTAAAGATTTTAGATCTCTGGCAGAAGAGTTTCACCTAGCCCATGCTCAAGACATCCTTTCAAGCCACTATAGATGGGACACTGCATATACAGTCATTGCCTTTATCAACTCAGTGTGTCTTATGTATTTATGTAGTACTGTCCTGGAAATAAAATAGCTCATAAGTCATGGTTCACTTGAACTTTGGATGGACCAGAAGTGAACAATGAACTGGCCATTCAGCACTGCAAAGAAAATGTCAGTTTCAATTTCTGGAATTGTATCCACAAACACAATATCACCACACTCATCTTGCCATTCAAAGTAATTTCTCATCTTCTGTAGTGCAATGAAAGGTGACAGGTTAAGGGGGTCATAGGACTGACAACACACAGCCAGCACTCATTTCAGCAATGGTTTTCTTCTTTGATTTAATGTTGGCACGGAAGGCACCTACCACTGCTCTCTAATTTCTCCAGGAGAAATGTTCATTACTCTGACAGTACCTTGTGCCTATAATATTCAGTTTAACCTAGGAAACTATTTCTGTTGTTATAAAACAGAGAAATAGAAGGAGGGAAAGTATTTTAGGAAAACAACAACAACAACAGCAAAATCAAAGGCCAATACTAATCGACCAACAGGATGCTACTGCTTCCCTAGCAATCATCTGCAAGATGAGGTGTGAATGGGAAAAAAGGAGTCTGAACAACACAGACACTGAGGGAGAGCAAAAGGGGATGCTCAACGGTAATACACAATTATCAAGTTAATGCAAGTGAGTAAAAGGAAGTAAGTTAGAAATGCAAGTTGATATTATATATTTAGAAGTGGAACAATGACTTAAAAATGATTTGAAGATATAAATAATAGAGTGAATTTCTTGCTTAAAGAAGCAAATTATTTCTGTGCTAAAAAGATTTATTCTCAGATATTAATCCCTTCTGTGCATTTTTCTGTGCATGCTTTTGGCATGGTGCATTAATTACACCTGGACAATGGTTATTTTACTGCATAGATTTAAGTAGAGACCTGACTATAGCAAACCCTAACATTGTTTTCCTGCTGTCTTGTATGAACCAGAACTGCCCTTGCAAAACCTAGTGTACTAGGGTACAGTCAGAAATGAGGCATAGGAATTCACGATCTTGGTTGCATTACTTTGCACAGTTACAGGAAGGAAGTTTTCACTGTGAGTGTGGTTGAATTCCACTCTCCAGTCAAGTTTATGTAATAATCAACCTCTCCCTTTTGCTTTTGCTGTACTCTGGCCACTCTAAATAGTTTATCACATTATTATAGTTGTTGTAGTAAGTCCTTTGAAAAGAAAACTCAAGTAAAATATTATTAAATAAAAAGCACACCGTGGCCAGCTGTGGTGGTGCCTGCCTGTAGTCCCAGCACTAGACTGAGGCAGGAAAATCACTATGAGTTCGAGGTCAGCTTGTGCTACAAAGTGAGTTCAAGCCAAGCCAGCCTAAACTGCATAGTGAAATCCAGTCTTGAGGGAAAAAAAAAAAAGCACACATACAAAGAAAAAATGATGCAGTTATTTATGTATATTCTTGTGTCGTCTGATAGATTGTGGGAATTATGTCTTGTTTATAACATTCTTTCTAGCCTTTAGCATAGTTATTGACACAGATTTGGCACTTAAGTAACTGTTAAATAAGTGTAAGAATATCTTCCATCTACGATGACTTTAGAGATTCTTTTTTTTTGCGGTACTGGGGATTGAACTCACAACCTTGCGCCTGCCAGGGCAGGCACTTAAGCCACTGAGCCAAACTCCCAGCCCTGGTTTTTTGAGGCAGGGTCGCACTGTGTAGCTCAGGCCGGCCTTGCGCTCGCGTTGTAGCCCAGGCCGGCCTCGAACTCACAATGCTCCTCCTACCTCAGCCTCCCGAGTGCTGGGATTAAAGGTGTGCGCCACCACGCCCGGCTGACTTTAGAGCTTCTTAAATCATTATTTTTGGAGTCATAGGCAAATGCTTTAAATGGGATCAGTAATGTTTTAAAGATGATAATAATTTGATTATTTTGGACTTTCAAAATTACATTTGTCATATGATAGATTTATGCAAGAATTTAAGGGGTTTTCAAATTTCAGAGTGGCATGGAATAAAATCAGATAAATGGGGAAGATAATTTAGTTGAAATAGAAATAAATAATTAAGACCACTTGAAACTGAGAATTCATCATGCTATGCCATGATTGTGCACAAAATGTTATTGCACACGTTAATATACATTTTCTTCATGGGTCCGTTCATGTATCACTCACTCACCATATGTCCCATCAAGCATTGGGTACATGATCTGGACGTGGGAACAAAAAGGGCAAGAAAGACTCAGTTTTAGGGCTTCTGGGTCACATAGGTGTGATGAAAGCACAATGAAGGCACATCAACACGGGTTTGATGATGAATGTCATAGACAAAGAGAAAAGAGAAGCTAATAAAAATAGAAGATTGAGAAACAAAGGGTACCATGTACTCTCAAAGATTTAATGAGAGTTCGCATGCAAATACTTGTCAAAATATTTATCAGAATTTGCAAACTGGGTGATAAATTACTTTCTACTCCTTTTAGCAGATTTTACCACTCTTCTGTGTTACTTTCTCTCCTTCATTTCTTCTCATCCTCCCTCACCCCAACTCTCATTTGGTTTCTATTTTTTTCGCCTTCCATTATTTCTTTTTTGGTCTTCTTTCTTTTTTCCTCAAATAGCAACTGAGTTTTATTGCATCTTACATCTTGGAGTTTAGTTGAATGTTATAAGGCTTGAATGACCTATTTTATAACATATATATTTTTTAACTTAAATGGAATGACGTACTTTTTGTCTTGAAACCTGCCCTATATAGATCAGCTAATATAATATTTCTTTTACGAATGTAGCAAAAATGACATAAACTGTGTTCAGCGTAGTAAGACAAAAAGCTAATGTCACAACTCTTGCCTGAGTTGTATAGTCAAGCAGTGATGAACCAAATTAGATTGTGTTGTCACAACTCTCAGAGGTATTAAAACTAGTTCACCTGAATCTATAGAGTTCACAGTTCAAAGTCAGCATGAGGTAACATAATCTTTTTCTGATAGTTCATCTCTAGGTAGGTGACAGAAGGTGCATTAGAGCTATTGTGTTGATCAAGACTTTTTATATTCAACCAATAATTGCTTCATTATACATTTTTAACCTCTACTTTTGTACCATATGGTACATTTGCCTTAAAGTAATTGCTTATTATATTTGTATAAATACTATAAATTTTACAACAAAGATAATTTCAGGTCAGTTAAAAATTCAGAATAAGGGGTTGGCAGTTTAACTCAATGGCATAAGTGCCTGCCTGGCAGAGGCGAGGTCATGAGTTCGATTCCTGGTATAAAAAAATCAGAATAATTTGTTTCAATAATTTATTTCAAAAATTTGCATAAATAAAACATGCATTCTGAGTGATTCCCATTTCTCAGAGTAATTTTCAGAACCAGAACAGGGTCATCATAGAAAAATTTAGTTTTGAATAGAGCTCAGATACTTCTCATAATTACCAGTGCAAACAATTACATCTTATGTCATGTGATTAAAAAATGACATTTTTATAACGATTTATATTTTGTTTCACAATATATATTCCAATAATTATTCTTGTAAAAATATCTCATAGAAGAAGGGGCATAAAATGAGAACCCAACTGGGGCATTGAAATATTAGTGTAAACTTTTGTATATTTGTGACATGAACACTTTTTAACAAAAAGCCTTGGTAGTTTTTATCTGATTGTCCAGGGACCTATAATCCCTCATAATAGGTAATATTATTTTTGAGAGCTAAATGTATTTCAAAACAACATCAAAACTTCAAACTGTTTATATATGGAAACCAATGTCATGTGCTACAGATAATCAATAGGTGTGACATTAGAAAGGACAAGATGTGCTTGGCTAACAAGGCCTGTTTGGATAGAATTGTCTTCTGCCTAAATACAATCCTTATCTTCTATTACATGAAGGAAACTAATAAGATGAAGTGTCACAGTTTGCTTCCTTTCTTTCTAGCCATCGAGATTTCATCTAAAATCTCTAGATCAGACCCAATACTACCAGTGACTTAATGTGATTTTCTTGGACTGCTCCTCAAGAATTAACTATTTCCTGATTTACTTTGTACTTGCATAGCATTCAAGGAAAACTGGGTTCAGTCTCTGTTCCCAGTAATGTAGAAAAATAAGTAAAAAACCCAAAATTTATGAGTCATATGTCTTTCATGGTTTTTAAACTAAATTTTGTCTCAGTGGAGACAAATAATAAATGCAAATTATTTTTGTGGCTTTATAAAACTTTTCTCTGAAAGTGAATTAATTCAATTAATTCTGTACCCTTGACAAAAGCAGATGAATGGAAACTCTGATGGAAAACTAAATTGTGCTCCCCAAAATGATATGTTGAAATGCTGACTCTCGGAATGTATGTAGAAGAGCACTGAATAAATCTCGAAGTGAAACTTTATTTGGTACAATAGGGTCATATTGTGGAGGACTCCTAAGCTGAATGGTGTCCATATAAGAGGAGAAAAGACACGTAGATGAAGGGATAAGGGCAGCACAGAGATTAATGCATGGCACCTGCAGTCCAAAGAACTTCAGAGATTGAAGCCAGCCACTAGAAGCCAGGAAGAGGCGCGAAAGGATTGTTCTTTATAGTTTTCAAAGAAATCATGATTTCTTTCTTTCTTTCTTTCTTTCTTTCTTTCTTTCTTTCTTTCTTTCTTTCTTTCTTTCTTTCTTTCTCTCTTTCTCTCTTTCTCTCTTTCTCTCTTTCTCTCTTTCTCTCTCTCTCTCTCTCTCTCTCTCTCTCTCTCTCTCTTTCATTTTCTTTCTTTCCTTTCCTTTTTTCGATACAGGGTCTTCGTATGCAGTTAAGGCTGGTCTTAAATTTCCTGTGTAATGAAGTCTGGTCTCAAACTCATGGAGATCCTTGGTCCCCTGAGTGCTGGAATTGCAGAGGTTCACATCATGATCATCACAGAGGCCCAGCATCGTGATCCTTTTGACACCTCTATCCTGAACATGTATCCAAAATTGTGAGACAAATCTCTGTTTTTTTAAAATCCTTCAGTTTGTGATACTTTGTTATGGAAGATCAAAGAAACAAATACAACTTCTAAGAACTTCCAATTTAAATATGCTACAAATTTGGGAGGAGCAGGATCCTGTGATTTGCCTTCGCACTGAGGTAGAGCTCCAGCCCTTTTTAAGTGTTTTAATTCTGAGGCAGGGCCTTGCTAAGTCACTAAATTGCTCAGGGTGGGCTCAGATTTGCAGTCCTCCTGCCTCTGCCTTTCAGAGTGCTAGGGTTATAGGCCTGCCCACCTTGCAAGTCTTCCCATGGTTTTTCTAACAAACATTTTTATTATTGAGTATTTATTCTAGAGGTGTACTTCAGAGCTATGCAAGTGCAATAGATGTGCTCCTTGTTTTCTTCATAGACTGGAACTGTTATTCACATCACAGCAACACTAGGATATATTGACAAAAGTCTTATAACGCATGGCTCTATATTGAGAAAAGTATGCATAGAGATGGTTGTATGACACTCAAAATAAGAACATGTAAATAAAAAGTCAAACAGCAAATATGAATTTTGGCATGGACATAGAAATACAAATGCAAAATTAATCTTATTTATTGTGAGTTTTATATGTTTAACTTGTAATGGAAAACATTTGCAGAAAATTTAAATTATAATGGAAAAATGTCATAAAATCTGCCATATGAAAAGATACATCATAGATATTACAGAAAATATTAAGAAACTCTGAAACTCCAAGCTATATTTAACTCTCTCAGCTTTTCAGAAGGTTTAAGTTATGCTAAAATGTTTTCATTAACTGAATGTCTCAGAACAGAATGTTCTGAAGATAAGATACACTGCACCTCTCTTCAAACTGTTTCTGAGAAAGAGACCAAAAGATCATCACAAAAAGAGTAGTTTTAGAATAAAGTACTCTTTATTGTGACTGACTTTTGAGAACAGGAAATACATTGGGTCATAATAAATCATCCATCCAGGTTGGGCTTGCAATGAATGGATCATGGAACTTGCAAGCCTTCTTTTCGCCCTCTTTTCTCCTGTAAGTTTTAATGATCATAGCTAGTAAAATCCACTCTCCTACCTACAAACATATTATTGATTCATAGTTTCCTACAAAGTTTTGAGGATAAAGAATCACTGAGATGAAGGTACCTTTGCTGGTTTGAGTACCTACGCAGTGACAATTAAGTGTGTGAAAGGGTATTGACAGAGAGTTCTGGGGCCTCTGATGAAATACAACAGTCAGGGTGAAAAAACCATTTTTCATTTAATAAACACTTCTGAAAGGCTTGTCGCTTCACACCATATTTATAGGCACAGCTCAGATAGTTCCATTCTCTTCTAGTTCTGCTTCTATAAAACTTCGTTAATCAGATAGAATTGGATATGTGATTCTGATGCCATAAATCTCACAATGGGGTCAGTTAAATGATCCTCTTTTCAGGGGCATTTATAGTATGTTTTATAGATATTTTAATGACAGACACTAGAAGGCCTTATATATTTTTTAAAATTGTGGGCAAAACAAGCTCTCCAGCTGAACAAAACAGAGACTCAGTGGTTAGATTTGGTAATGATTCAAAATGATTAAAAGTGAAGTGTTTTAATTTTCCTTCACCACCTCATTTAATATTATCTATCAAGAGAATAATTCAATTCCTTGCTCACTTGGGATTTCATTTCTGTAGCTTTCTATCCACAGGAACCACTTCTGTGCAGTTCCTCACAGTGGATTCAAAAGTATTTTGTAAGAATTAGAAATAAGTACTGCTGGCTTAAAGAGAATCTGAAATCAGTGTTGATCTTCTTACTAGCTTCATTCACCCATAAGTGTAATTTCCCTGGCTTTTGTCTCGGTAGTATAGAAACACTATAAAGACTTCGAGATGTTTTTTTCTTTTATTGGAAACAAGCAGTTTTCTAAGATGTTGCCTCAGGATCAGACTTTTTAAGTGACGTAAATCTCTCTGCTGCAATAGACATTATTCTAGGAGTGCAATGACAACCCAGAAATTTCTTTTTGATTTGACTATACAAGATGAATTTATTTTAGGTTAAATCAGTGAACACTGTAGCATGTGGATTTCATGTCAGTGAATAACACTTTCACAGAGAAAGCAATGTGGGTATGTTAATCAGCCCCTTTTATTCCCGATATTCTATTTTACAAAACAAAAAATGGGAATAACATTTTCTCTATTGAAGTGACAAAGGAGAATATATATATATATATATATATTTATATGATGTGCATGTATGTATGACTGACATTATATATAGCTTATAGTTTGAAATATTAAAATTTACATGGTTAAAACTTATATGTACAATTTTCATTTTATATACAATACTACTCTTTGTATTTTATTTTTAATTCAAACAGCTAATACTGTGAATTATTACTAATCCATTGTTATTTTTATGAATACCCAATAACAACATTTACTAAAGCAAAAGAGAAAAATACATAGGAGCTTAATTATTTTATCTCCAATACATGTGGTAAAAGAACTGTATCTTGATCCATGGTGAAGAGTTATTTTTTGCAGAACATAAAGGAGATATTTACCTTTGTACTTCATCACCGATATAAAGCAGAAATTTCTAGAGCTTGTCACAGTTCATGTGACAATTTGTTACATGAAATCTTTCAATGCAAACATGAAATCTTTAAATGTGCTTTTGTACATCTATAGATTCAAGTATGATTAAAATGGTGAGACTGGGAGTAGTGGAGCACATCTTAATCTTAGCATTTGGAAGACTGAGGCAGGAGGATTGCTATGAGTTCAAGGCCAGCCTGGACTACAAAGTAAGGTCAAGGCCTGCCTGAGTCGTTTAGTGAAACTCTGTCTCAAAACAAAACAAAACAAAACAAAACAAAACAAAACAAAAGTACAAATGTGTTTAAAATGAACAAATGCAAACAATTGTATCCCTATCAGAAATAAATGCTTTCTTCCTGGTCACGGCCCACAAATTATGGCCCTGGAATCAAAAAAGATATCATTGTTTGTAATTTTATTTAGGCTATACATTTTTATTTGGACACTAATTGTTCAAACTAAATAAGTCATTACTTAGACTTCCCAACACGGATATTTTTCAGGATTTATTTTTGTAACAATTACTGATCTAATTTGCTCTCAAACTTTTTACAGTTTTCACACCATTCTGTTGAGATATCTATCTCTACAAATAGTTTTGAAAAATGCTTTAGTGAGTAACACTGTCCACTGTGATGATTAGGCACATTTGAATAAATCTGCAGACGTTTTTAAATGATTTCAACAAAGGTGAGCTGCTGTGCCAATCAATCTTGACTGACAACTTGAGTTGATTGAACGATGCTTGGTTGGTGATTGGACCAGAGGGTGCTACACTCATCAGTGGGTGAATCCGCTAGTGTTCATAGTGGAACACACTGTCAGAAGGCGGGGCCCATTTGGAGGCAGTGGGTAACTGAGGATGTGTCCTTGTAGGATATTTCTCTTGCTGGCAATCTTCCCTGAGCTCTCCTTGTTCAATGCCACAAAGGAAGCAGCCTTGGTCCAACACCCACTTCTGCGATGATACTCCGTTTCACCCCAGGTCCACAGCAATGGAACCAGGCTGTGATGGACGGATACGTCTGAAAGTGTGAGCAAAACAAGCCATTTTTCCTTTAAGTTATTTATATCAGATATTTCTTGTCAGCAACCAGAAAACTGACCAACCTAAGGAAGAATTTTCTGAGTCAATTTTTTAAGTTTTCTTTTTATTCAAAGGTTACCTAATGCTTATTAGAAGGGTGACAATTATGAAACACTTAAGAAAAATATGGCCATATGTATGTCCTTTAAAATTGGTGGCATATTGCTTTCTGAAGTTGGTGATTATTGTATAAGATTCTAGTCTTAGAAAATAAAATAGGTACAGAATTCAATTATACTTTTTTTTCTTGCTTCACATTTAAAAATGGTAAAAAAAAATGGTTAAAAAAAGATTTGATTAATGTTAGGTCACAGGGGGACTTCCTACAACAAATCTTTCACCATTAATTTTGTAAGAGAATGTCACCCTGAAAGTCAGGTGATGTATAGTGATTCTGACCATTTAGGAAATTCCCCAAAACCTTAAATTTTTTTCCGGTTTCAAGTAGGTCAGAATTTCCTTGGTGTTCTTGGCAGAGAGAGAATTTTAGTGTTTTTCAGATGTGACTTGTTCATAAGGCACTGGCATTTAGACACCATATTTGTCTCCTTCGTGGCACATAAGTATTTAGTAATTGATTTTCCTCTTGGATGGTTGACAAACCTTTATTATGGGCATGAAGAATCATTTCCACTGGTGACAGTAAATTGTTTAGGGAAGCTGCAGCACAGGTGGAGACTGGATTCTGTGTAGCCCTTCTTTTACCACACCATTCTTCTTACCTAGTCTGAAGCGAAGGCAGCCTGGCCTTCCCTTGGGAGGGCTTTCAGAATCTGAGAGGTCTGACTTAAGAGCCAGGAGATGAAGAAAGAGGACAATATTGTGAAGGACTAGGATGAAATATTTGTTAGTTGGCAGTTTCCCTGATCACACAATGCCCACTGGTTTTGAGAAGGGATCAGTGGTCTTGGAAAATGAGACAGGAAGTCAAAACAAATATCTAGAGAAATTTTGCATGAGCAGTATTCATCGTTTTAAAATATGGAACACTTCATGCATTTGCATGTCATCCTTGCACAAAGATCATGCTAATCTTCTCTGTATCTTTCCAAGTTTAGTATATGTACTGCCAAAGCCAGCACCCAAATTCATTCTTTAAACTGCTCACTTTTTCTCCCCAAAAGTTCTTACTTACACATAATTATGAATCCTCCAAAACAGGTTAAGAATTTCCTTTTTTAACTTCTCATACTTTTCCTTCTGTCTTTTATTGGTCAGTATTCCAGGAAATAAGAGGGATTTTTAAGATAATTTAATAAAGGAATATTTACAGAGGAGTCACTGAACTGCAGGGAATATTGAAGTCCTCAGGGAACAGCAGGAAGAAGATTTCATTAGTCCTCAGCTTTTTAATCATAAGGCGACAATCAGAGCTGGAGCTGCTAATCTGAGAAGCTGGGCACAGAGAAAAACTATTCTCGTGTATTTTCTCAGCACTGGATCGCGTGGGACAAATCAAAAAGACAAGCATAAAGCACCTTGATGAGGTTGGTTGCTTGTGGATCTAGATCAGGGCAGGAACAAGTGGAAAATGAAGCTGAGGAAAATGGGATGGGCTGAAAGTACTGTACCCGACCCACTAGGGGGCCTGAGTCCTATCTGTCTTTGTGTCCTGGATGAGTGACTTAGCATGGCTCCAGTAGGAATTACCAAACAAATTTTCCTTATCACAAAGCTTTATTTGCTTCTGGTGAATAGAGGCATCCAAAGTCATTTGTCTGCATTCAAAATTTAAAAACAGCTTTCTTTCCCCCACGTTGTTTTAATTAAGGTGAAAAGTTGGAATCCCTGAGTAAATTAACTGCATTTAAGAACTGTCTTGCATTCTTGCAGCTTTAGTAGCTGCTGTATTTCTTAAATATAATGTAGTAAGAGAAAGTAATATTTGATAATTGAATTTCTTGTGAATTATTGAAAAATTGAATAATTCCTGGAGTATACTAGTAGTCTAGTTATATAAATATTTAGAAAGTTTAAATCATTGATTTGTACTGTGTTATTTTCTGAAAGACTTGACAAAATATTATATGTTGACTATTTCCCTCAACTCGGTACCTCAACACCAAAATGTTGTTCATTTGGTTCTTCAAATTTGACATGCAATTTCCTGTTAATTTTCTCCTAGATTATGAACTTATTGAGAAATAATATTATAATATATTATTCAAACTTATTAATATTTTAACAGCAATATATTAAATTGCATACTGAATTTATTAATAAAATTTGAGAAAAAAAGACTGACTGTCTTCAATTTATAGCAAGGAATTTTAAAACATACTGAAAAAATGACCTTTGCAATCAATAGGAAAAATTGTGATTGTTTCATAATTTAAAATTAAAATTTGTTTTATTGTCAGGTGTAAAAGTTTAGGAAAAGAAAATCAAATAGTAATTATATAACTTAAAACATAAGAAACATAGAAAACTAGAGTGTTTTATTTCTTTTTAAAAAATGTAACAGGATTAGGGCATTATTCCTTTCTCCTTGAGTCAAACTCCAGCCCCCTTTCTCCCTGAGTAACATAGAATATGGAGTAGACATATTTTCTAAGGCTTGCTAAATTACAATAATCCTTTTTAAATGTACATCAACATACAGTATTTTGCCCTTTATGCTTCCCTTAAGCACAATATTTTTTTCTGCTCTCACTTTTTCTGGAACATGCTCATTTATTTATTTATTTATTTTGATCACAACCATCTCCCTTGTTCAGCACCATTATTATACTCCTGTATGTGTATATCTTTCCCAAATGGTAGCAGTGATAGTACCACAGTCAGCTATCTTTTCTACAAGTCTGTTTTTTGTGTGAGTTTTGCTTCTACCATTATCACTTCTACCATTATCACTTTTCTTTCCTGAAATTTCATCTTTGATGCCCAATTCCCTCTTTAACCTACGTGTCAACCAAAGTAAAGGAAATAGGTGTATATACACAGAGGAATACTGGTGAACCTTAAAAAAGGAGAAATGATGTCATTTATGCAACATAGGTGAAATTTTTGAGGACATTATATCAAATGAAATAACCTAAACAAATATTGCATTTCTCATTTTTATATGGCATCTAGAGCAATTGAAGTCATAGAAGAAAAGACATTGAAAATGATGTTGTAAATAGTTATTGATCAGAATATACTTCTGTTATTTATACAGTAGCTGGTAGATTAGATAGCAGCAAAGAAATTTGTACTTTATGCAATCACAAGTACTACAGTGTGGAAACTGAAATTTGATACATGTTATTGGGGAATTTGTTTTATTTAATTGAACCATAGTAATTGAAATTTATGCATATTGGATCTGTGCACAGCGAAAACTGTCTTATTCTGCTGTCTAGCAAAACTACTGTTAAGTTTTGTTTTATTGTGAGTACCTTCAGTAATGCTGGTGGCCAGATTTGTATGTGATCATAAACATTCAGCTTAAGCAAATTTGGATTATTCCCTTTTAAAAAATATTAAGATATCATAGGCTCTCAATTTTTTTAATGATACTGATTTCCAAAGTCACGGAAGTAAACCAATTATTTTACATTATGTTAATAGGGAAAGGAAGAGAGAATATTAAGGAAGAAGCAAAGAAAAAAACATTAAACAAAGAAAGAGACAATTGAGAGGGCAGGAAAAGGGGTAACTTGCAAAAGGTGCAGCCCTGTTTTTCTCCGCTGCTAGTTTGCATAGAAAAATTTGAGAGTGAACCGGGAATTTTCATATGTAAAGTGAGATTTTAACTAAGCAATGCTCCTGGTAAATAAATTTGAGCCACGTGGTGCTTATTTGATATGCGATGGCATGATTTCATCTTTATAACCTAAGAAGAAAACCTGAAAGGAAGAGAATAAAGTAAAACATTGAACCGCCCCCCTTCCGAAAACAAAGACGTGCCAGCACTTTGCGTTATTTTAACCTCTTCCTTGTCACCACCAAATCACTAGCTGAACAGGAATGGAATGATGCCTTTGAAAAAAGAAACCATGAGTTTTTAGCTATGGTGCTATTTCCATGAGACTTTTTATCCTTTCATTTATTACAACATGCCATCACGCAGAAACTAGGATTTATATATGGATGATATTTTTTTTTCTATGAAAGTCTCATCCTACTTTAATCATTAACTTCAACATGGCTAGGCACATAAATTTTAGCTACATACATTTTCTTATAAGCATTTGCAGACATTCTGCTCTTACTTTCTGGCAAACTTGCACTGACAAGCCTTATTGTTTTTTTTTTTTTTTTTGTGAGTAAATTACATTTACTATCGTAGTATAAGGATCAATTTTATTTACATTGAGACACAATAATTCACCAGTCTATCTTTTCAATGATCATGTTGTAGACAGCAGCCTTTTCATTCCATTGATTCAGACCCTTAATTTCTATTGTAGTTTTGAATAAAATCTGCCCCTAAAATTACTACCTTGCAAGTAAATAATGATACACATGACAATGATCTGTACCTTTCCATTGCTTTCTCATCCTCAAAGTTCCTTTCCCATATATTGTTGAGGACACACTTTATCCATAATTTAAAATCATTTATTCATAGTTTAAAATTATCATCATTTACTCACAGTTTAAAATTCTGAGAAAGAACAATTCATGTCAACTTCCAGTGTTATTTTTAATTCAATCCTAATTTGTGATATTTTTAAGAAACAATTTTTCATAAATTTAGACAATGAATTTGAAATAATTCTCTAATCTTAATATTCCTTAACTTTTCTCTGTTCATCCTTTTCATTGATTTCAATAGATAAATTCACATCTTTAATACTGGTTTTAACACAGGCAAGGTTAAAAATCATAAAATGCGAAGATAATCATATTACTATCCCATAGTTATTCATGTTCTTTAAAAGTCCCATATTATATTCCTTCATGAGGAATATAATAAAGCCTTTAGGCAAAGCCAAAGATTATATTGTGGCAAAGTGCCTATTTATGTCTCCAATCTCATCTCTAACTCTACGTGGGACTTAGTACTGCAGCTATAGAGACACAATTGTATTTGTCTTCTGTAGCATAATTTTTCTCTCCATTGACTCTCTATTCACTTTTCTATTTTATTCTTTTGTCTTATTCCTTGTATTGGAGACTTTTCTATCATTGGGACAAAAACTTCATACTTACAATTTAAAGAAGGAGAGGTTTATTTTGGTTCACAGTTTTAGAGGGTTTAGTCCACGCCTGGTCATCTGGCTCCAAGGGGGAAACAGCATGGTGTAAGGACATAGTGATAAAGGCTGCTCAACATTTTGTGACCAGGCCGTAGAGAAAGAAGGGATGATCTAGGGATAAGAATACATGCTTCCAGATCAAATGCTCAGTAACCCACTTCCTTCAACTAGCACATACCATCTAATAGCAAATTCAGCTATGAACTCCTCAACAGATTAAGTCAGTGATGAATATATCCTCATAATCCAATCATCTCCCAAAAGCCCCATCTCTGCACACATGAGACCTTGGGGAACATTTTAGATCTGAAACACAGTGTTCTATCCTTGGCCTCCAATTTCTAAGAGTTGCCAGTCTCAACAGTTTCAGCAGTATAGGACTGCTGAAAAATCAAAAGTGTCCTCTGAGACTCCAGTAAAACTCTTAGCTGTTAGTTCCCATAAAAATCAAAAAGAAAATTAAATATTTCCAATATATAATGGAACATCATAAACAGTATCATCCCAAAAGGGAAGAATGGGAGCCAGGAAAGAAATCACATAAATGCAAGATAAAAACAACAACAACAACAAACACTAAAATAAAAACAGCGACACTAATTTTAAATCCTATAGCATCATGTGTAGCACTCGGGGTAGGTTGTGCTGAGACATGAGACCCAAAGAGCTGGGGAAACCCCACCCCACATGGCCTTGTCACTTTCAGCTTGCATGGCTTCTGCCTTGGGCTGACTCTAATCAATGCCTCCGTCTTTCCTTGGGAGATGTTCCTTGATCCCGTCATCTCCAAATACTTAGGGGTCTCCATGCACATTTGACTTCATTCCCCTAGCATTGTTTGATCCATTCGGGTTCTACTTTTCTAGCCTCCTAGGTCAGTTTTTGCAATTTGGGTGGAAGACCCATGATCTCAAAAGTCTTCAACTCTGCATGTCTGTAAATGATCTTTATGTGAATGATAGCTTTAATTCAATAATTGTCTGAAAGAACATGCTCAGTTAGACCTAG
>RJWM01039940.1:0-15785 GCA_004363535.1 Dasyprocta punctata
TTCTGCTCTGGCCCGTGTCCACCCCGCGTTTCGATGTCACCGGCCACCCAAGGGACACCTGTGCTCTGCAGAGGGCTCAGGACAGATGGCTCCCAGGGACCCTGCTGCCCACTTGTGTCCCAGCTGACCAGGGCTGCCTGTGAGTGTCCCGCAGGGCTGGGCCTCCCTGCAGTGGCCCGGCCCCTCCTCGGCCCCTTGTCCTGACTCGTTACCCTAGGCCCACAGTTGCATCTCTGTCCTTTATTCTTCCCGTTCTTCACAGACTCTGTCCTAGAAATGCGGAAAACTAGAAAAATGTTGAAAATCAAGAACACGGCGTGAAAGTAGGTTTGAGGACCCGAAAAGTGTCTGAAGCCTGCCGCAGGCCCTCGATGTGCGGCGGCGTCCCGGGAGAGTTTATTTTGGGAGCCCTGGATCACGTTCGCCATCTCCTGGAACCGGCTGCCCTCTCGGCTGAGGCCCGGAGATAAAGTTCCCCAGACTGAGCTGAGTGCAGCGAACTCGCCCATCGCGGGCTGCAGCGTGCGGGTGCGGACACAGCAGCGCTCTCGGCAGCGGGACCTCGGGCACAGCCTCTGCCGGGGCCGGACGTCCCGGGGTTCCAGGGGCTGAGATCAGACACTGCCGGATGCAGCAGAGAACGCACAGGAGTTCCATGGACTGTGGCAGAAACGTGGCTTCCCTGGGACGAGGCGGCCTTCTGTCCGCAGTGTGCTGCCTGGGCCGGGCTGCTGAGCGCTGAGCCGGATCCCAGCGCTGATCGCGCCGTCAGAAGAGTGAACTCCAAGCCGGGGTGGTTCATGCAGGAGGAGCGGGGTGTCCCAGGGAAAGGGGTGCAGGTGCCCGCCCCCCTCCCTGCTCCCTTGCCCCCTCCTTCAGAGCTCTTCCTGCGTCCCAGGCCACTGAGAGCAGGCCCTGGGGATGCACAGGCCGATGGAGGCCGTGAGTCGGCGATGCGCCACTCAGGCAGCGCCAGGGCTTCCGGGCTTCCCGGGCAGGCGAGCTGTTTGGTTAGAGCTGTTGAGGCAGCAGGCGGCTTGGGGGGGGGTCCCTGAGGGCTGAGGATGCAGGATGGGGAGGGGAGATGGGCTGTGCTGGACGAGCTGAGCACACGGTCTCGCCAGCCCTCCTGTCTTGGGCAGAGGTGGGGCCTGGCTGAGAGACCACTGGCCCAGGGTGGCGGTGGCCATGGCAGTGAGGGTGCCAGCCGAGGACTGCCCAGCTGAGGACGCTGCACCGCTGCTCCCAGCGCCCTGGCAGGTGCCAGCACCTACCGTGGGTGACCCCCAGGCTGCCTGGGTCTCCCCGTGTACACTGGGCATCTGTGTACCCAGTGGTCATCAGTTTGCCAGCTCCTCCCCTGGAACCCAGAGTGAGGGCTCCCCAGGGCAGCCTGGCTAGTGTGCTTGCAGGAGGGGAAACTGAGGACCCCAGGAGAGCAGAAGGGCAGACCACTATGCTCAGGGGAGGTGCAGAGGTGGGGCGCCTGCCTCCTGGTGGGTACCCAGAGTCTGATGGGGGAATGGTCCAGCTGCAGCTTCTGCCTTCAAAGCAGACATCAGTGAACTGGAGAGCAGAATTCTAGGGTGGAAGCACCCTGGTGTGCGTCTTCCCTTGATGTGGCGATCACACGCCTGCCAGAGTCGCTACAGTTCATGGAGCTCGTGGCTGCCCAGGCACACCCATTCGGTTCCTGCAGATGGGGAGACCGAGGCACAGAGGCACCTGTGGACTGCCCAGTGAAAGGGCACCTTTGGAGGACGGGCTCAGGCCAGGGAGTCTGACGTCCTCTTTGCCCCGTCCCTTGGCCCGGGGACAGGGACACAGGGGCTGCTGGCCGAGCGCCCCTGAGCTCAGGGAGCAGGAACGGGAGACTGGAGTGGTTGATGGAGTGGGAGAGAAACCCAGCACCCTCCGGTCAGCCCCCAGAGAGGCTTCAGAGACAATTACGATAAATCAGAGCGACGTGCCCAGTATGAATTCCGCTGATGAAGGCAGCTAAATTGCTTTTCCCTTGCCAAAGGGTGGCCCGCTTAACAACTGAGCTAGCAGTTTGTGACACCTACAACACACGTTTCCTGGTTTCCCATCAAGGGGAGCGGAGGGTGGCACAGCCTCCCATGTGCGGGAGGGAGGGCTCTGCAGGGACGGGGCTGGCCTGGCTCCCGCCCCCACCTGTAGGCCGGAAGCAGTGGCAGGGGAGGGAGGACCCGGCAGGCCTGGGCAGGGCTTCTGAGGCTGGGATGCATGCACCTGTCACGGAGCCTGAACCTCGATTTCCCCAATGTGAAACGTGGACCACGGGGCTGACCCTCGCTCTGAGGGCTGTGGCTTCTCCAGGGAGGGAGGCTGGGCTCTGGGAGCCGGGGAGAGGGCAGGTGGTGGACAGAGCGCTTGACAGCCAGGCCGCCTCTCCTGGAGGTGACCCTGCTGGAAGGGCGGGGACTCGCTTTCTGGCCGCTGTCCCTGAACCTGGAGCCTTGGCCTGGGACAGGGTCAGTTACGTTGCAGCCTGGCTGGGGCCAGAACCTCTGTGGGCCTTGAAGGGTGGATCTGGACAGCCCCTGGCCACGCTCTGAGGGACACGAGACTGGCCTGTCCCTGGGGAGGGCAGAGTGTGCACCGGGGAAATCCGGACCCCAGAGGACACTGCCACAGAGGTGCCCAGGGTGGCCTGCAGGGGACAAGAGACTCTTACCCGTGCATCAGGCCTCAGCCCTGCCCTGAGCACACAGAGGCCTCTGACGGAGCTGGGGGACAGCACCCCGTACCCAGGACACACACCCTGCCTCGCAGGACCTGTCTTAACCTGATGCCGCTGACCGTCTATCTCAGCCTGCTTCTCGGTTCCGGGAGCTGAGGTCCAGGTCGCGGTGCTGGCCTCTGACAAGGCCCTTGGGCTGCGTCCCAGGCATGGAGAAGGACCCTGGTGCCACTGCAGGCCCTGCCCTCCTGACCCCAGGGGACCCGAGCCCCTCCCCAGGCCACCCACACAGGAAGCTGGGGTTATGCCTGCAGCGTGGAGGGCTCGGAGGCCAAACCCCAGTGGTCCTCCTGGCCTCACACCCATTTGACAGATGGGGACACCACTCCGTAAGCTTGGCCACACTGGGCCACTGGTGAGCCGGGCCCTGGGCTGTGAATGGGGAAGGAGCAAGGCCCCTCCGCCCTGGAACCAGCACGCAGCATCCGGGCGCCTGCGAATGCATGGAATAAAGACGCACAGACGTGGTTAGTACCGTGCCGGAGTGTAATTCACAGGCACGGGGACCCCGCTCTTCAGCGCAGCCCCAGACCTGCGTCAGGTCCCTGCCCTGTGTTGTGCGTAGAAAGCTTGGAACCTGGGCAGAGCCCCTGGACGGCTGGGGCTGTGCAGGCTTGAAAGGCTGTGGGGTGGTGAGAAGCGCGGGAATGAGCGGTGGCCAGCCGTCTGGGTGCTGGGGCTGCTCCGGTAGCGCTGGCCTGAGCTTCGGAGACAGAGAGCCTGCTGAGCCCGGGAAGGTGTCCTGGAGGGGAGGCTGAGGGGCTGGCTGCTGAGGGCAGGGCGGGCTTCCTGGCTGACCCTGGGTCCAGGCTTGCCCGGGAGGCGAGCTGCAAGCGGCCCTTCCTGCGGGAGAGAGGTGCCAGCTCCGTCGGGAGTCCACCATGCTGGGGCAGAGGGAGCCTCGCTCCCGAAGGCAGGTGGGGACGGAGAGGACCGGGGGCCCACGCAGCGGCCCCTTCCCCCGAGAGCCAGAGAGCTCATGAATCTTGGCACCAGTGATGGCAACGTGGGGACGACTTGACTGCCTTCGATGGTCGGTGGTCCAGGAGGGGGCCGGGTGAGGGTGGGGCAGCGTAGACCCCGACTCAGCTCTGAGCCCAGCCCAGTGTGCGGCTGGAGACCGGCACGCAGCGCTGAGAGGTGAAGTGGACACGTGATGGAAACCTCCCTGTGGAGAAGTGGGGTCTGAGCGCAGCGTTGGGGCAGCCGCCGGAGGACGCCCTGAGAGCTCCGTCTGGACACCCCCATCCCTGGCTCAGGCAGTTGGGGTGCAGGTGGTCAGGTGCCATGGTCGGCAGGGAGATGGCCCTCTGAGAAGTGAGGTTCCCTGCCCTGCGTCTCATCACAGAGTCCAGGGCTTCCTGGAGACGGGGCTGTGAACCCCGACACCTTCACCCCAGGAGCAAGGGGCTGTGTCAGTAGGGGGCCTGAGCAGTCACAGTCCTGGGGGCTCCTGGCTCCGCTGGGCACCGTGGGGCAGAATCGCTCGGCCTCGGCATCTTGTACTCAAGTGCCAGGCCAGGCTGGCTGCAGGATTATGGTGGCCGGGATGGAGGGACTTCACTGCGGGGCGGGGCGGGCGGAGCGGAGTGGAGGGAAGGCGCTGCTGCGTGCAAGCAGGTGTGTTCCGTGTGTGCCTGTGTGCAGGCACTGAGCAGGCGTGTTCCGTGTGTGCCTGTGTGCAGGCACTGAGCAGGCGTGTTCCGTGTGTGCCTGTGTGCAGGCACTGAGCAGGCGTGTTCCGTGTGTGCCTGTGTGCAGGCACTGAGCAGGCGTGTTCCGTATGCGCATGCGTGCAGGCACTGAGCAGGCATGTCCTATGTGCGTTCGTGGCTGGTGTTTGTGGCAGCCATGTGTGACTGTGCTTGTGCCCGTGTGCCTGTGCTGTGTGTGCACATACGTACATGCACGTGTGTCAAGGCGTGTGTGCGTGAGTTGTGCACGGTAGGGTGTGTATCACGGGGCTTAGATGCGACCCATGGAAGCCTTAAGGGCTTCACCCAGGGAGGCTTTCTAGCAGCTGCTGTTGGCAGTCGCGGTTTCTCAGGATTTTTTGGAGGTAGTGAGGTCCCTGTCGTCGGTACTGTGCAAACGGAAGCTGGGAGCTGTGGCCGGTAGAGTTGGAGTGGCCGCGCCTGCTCTGTGCGAGCCCCCGGCCCGTCCTGCCCCGGTGGTCAGGCTGGACTCCCTGCCTCTTCCTTACCGCCCTCCCGGGCCCCTGCAGGGAGGACCGAGTCCCTTGGGCAGGTGCCCGTCGCGGGGCAGCACCAGGTGGGCGGTGTGTGACGTGGAGCGAGGACACGGACAGCCACAGAGTCTGAGCTGTGTGCTGGGGAAGGTGGAAGGCCCCGAGGACTGGGTCCCAGAGTCCCTCGGTCCTGTGTAACCACTCATTCACACCAGGGTGTGAAGGGCTGAGGGTGCTCACGTGTGGAAAACAGAAAGGACCTCCAGCTCCCGGAGTCAGCTCAGGTGGGCTCTGTGACACGTGGCGTGGGCGCCAGGCCTGCCTCCCCCTCCTATTCCTCCATGAAATCCGGCAGCCACAGACTCGGAAGGACGCTGGTGTCACCTGCTCGCCATCTCGCCCCCACCTGCTGGGTGGTCAGTGTCCTCTGTGTGTGGCCGGGCGCTCGCGGCCACGGATGTTCCGAGCCACCACTCGTCTACGGCGCCGACTCCCGGCCCCAGCTCTGAGTTCTTGGACTCTGGACTTGATCATCCTGTCCTCCTCCGACATGTGCAACCCACCGTGCTGTCACCGCAGGGACCCTCTGGACGGTGGCCCCAGAGAGGACGTCCCTGTGGGAGGTCCGGAGGGCAATGAAGTGCGGCTTGGGTGAGGTTGGCAGAGACCAGAGGGGAGCAGGACGGGCGCCCAGCCGTCTCTTCCTCCGCAGGCCTGCGTTGCTGTGCCCTGCACGGGGCACACAGCTGTTGGGGGACCCCGGCTCCTGTGGCCGGCATCCAGCTCCTCCTCTCCACACGTAGCACGCACAGCGTGCCGGCGTCTGGGCCTGGTGAGCCCTGCCCGTCCCCGGAGAGGCTGGGGGACCCTGGGCGGTTTGGTCAGCACACTTGTCGTGGGCGGGGCTGTGACCCTCAGCCTTGCCCTGCCTGCCCAGCTCCCTCGGCCTCTGCAGCCCCACGTCCGCCCTCCACCGGTGCCGTTCTCGTCCCCCCCCACTGCAAATCCCGAGAGCGCGGGCCCGGCCCTGCATGGTTCCAGGCAGCGCCTCCTCCTCCCGGGCCCCTGTTGGCTCCACGAGCGCCTGGCAGCTTGTGGAGTTTCGTAAATACCACGTAACAATGGCAACACCACCAAAATAGACGCTTCCCGCAAAGACCAGGTGCTGCGAGCTGGGCGCTCTGATTCTGTGGTCACCTGCTCGGTCTCAGCTTCCCCTTGGGGATGAGACCGGACAGGAAGCCACAGTGGGCGCTGTCCCCAGTCACAGTGTCCACAGGGTGCAGACACCTGTCCCCAACCCCGTGGCCACGGCCCTCCCCGCGCCGCCCCCCTGCGGCTGTGCTGCTCGGAGAAGAGCCGCCCTTGTGAAGCAGTGCAGATACTATTTTCGTGGTTCTCTTTTTCTCCTGCAAATGAGCGTAAAAGCGGCCCTTCTCCCAGCTACCAGAAGGGCAGGGATGCGTTCTGTTCTGCGTGGCGGGCGCTGGGGCTTGGCCTGTGGCTGCCGCTCCATCCGCGCCACGTGTCTCGGTGCCCCTTGCCCTCTCTGTCCACGCTCAGCCTCCCGGGCTGTGCCCTGGCAGTGTGTCTCTGTGTGACGGCCTGGGTCCTGGGACCTACCAGGGGCCTTCCTTGGTTGACACGCATATCCAGGGCCACTGCGGGTACTGCCCCGTGTGCACAGCACCTCTGTCCTGCCGCTTTCTTTACTGCTAAGTGGTCGCCCATCGTCACAGGCTCTGCTCGGATGTGCAGAACTGGCACCGTGCCCTCAAGCCCTGGGCTTCCACGGGACTCCTGGGCTGAGGGCCCCAACGGTGGCCTGCTGGCCAGCCCCAGGGTTCTCTTTGTGAGAGGGAGGGGACAGGGCCAGCACTGGACGCCCATGGGGCCAGTCACCTCGTTCCCTCTGCAGGGAACGGAAGCCTGCGTGCCCCAGGGCACCTGTGGCGTGGAAGGAGCACAGCTGAGCCCAAGGACCCACCGTGCTGCCGCCCCTCTCTGGGGCAGCTGGTCCTGCTCCTCCTCCCCACGTTGGGTTGGGGCGAGGGCCACAGGGAGCCCAGCAGCAGCAGCGGGGGCTCAGCTGCTAACAGAACCAGACCCCCGTGGTGGCCGGGCCCCGAACACCGCCGCCCACTGCCCTGCCCACCCACAGCTCGTCACCGCTTCACTCCTCCGAATGCTCGTGGGCACGTTGCCTGGGCAACCGGAATGCCGGCGCGTTGCTATCCTTCAGTCTCCTTCAAGCACCTGCGAGGCCTGGGCCTGGGGAGCAGCCTCCCCCAACCCCGGCCGGAGTCGTCGCCACTGCTCTGCTCCGGAGCTGTGGGGGAGAGAAGGGGGCTTTCGGTGGGCCAGGCACGGAGCACAGTGGGGGAGTCCTGGGGTCCCGCCATCTTCACTGTGTCATCTAGAAATGTCTTGCACTGAGGGGCCCCACTTTACAGGAGGGGAAACTGAGGCACAAAGTGGTTAAGGAGGTTGCCCAAGCTTGTACGGAGAGCGGGCTGAATACCGAGGCATGAAGCTCTCACGCCTGTGCCTTCTGGGGCCGGGGCCTCTGTGGCCTCTTTCTGGGATGACCACTCCTGCCTGGCCAGGTGTGGAGGGGACAGGGTATTTGTGCGACAGGCTCCCCAGCTTGGCCCTCCGGGGATTTTGGGTAGGAGGAGTCTATGGGGTGGGGTCTGCTGTTCTGCAGGTTGTCACGCCTACCTCTAAGTCCTACGAACACCCGAATGGTACAGCCAGCCCTGTCTCCAGACGGTGCTAAATGTCCCCTGGGGACAGAGACACAGTCCTCACCTAAGTGGTCAGCCTGACCACAGGATGCCATTGGCTGTGACCGTCTCCCAGGGGATGCGGTCCCGGTCAGGGTGCAGACTGCCTGGAAGCAGCATCTGGAGGAGACCCTCGTGGAAGTCTTGGCTTTACTGTTTTTCTAGTAACTTCCTGGCCCCTGGGCTCCTCAGGTCGCAGGTCTCCAGCTCAGCCCATCTCCGTGGGCCTCCCTTGGGTGCTGTCTGCGTAGGAGAGTTTGGGATAAGATCCCCATTTCCTAAAGTGTGGCCGGCAGCGCAGCCCGACCTGCACAGCTCTCCAGGACCCGCTGCTCTGCCCTCGCCTTGCTCCTCACACAATGTGACTGCGGACCCCAAGGTCGAGTTTGTGACTCCTCTTGGGGTCCCGGCATAGCCGCTGAGTGCACCCCAGGAGAGGGCTGGAGCTGATGATCTTTGCAGGTGGGACGTCCCAGGGCTTCCAGGGCGAGTCCAAGCTGCAGTGGCCCGCCCCTCCCTGGAGCTCCTGGGCTTTGGCCTGGTGCAGGAGGGAGCCCCTCTGCCATCCTGTGGCCCCGCGGAGAGGGCTCTGGCTGGAGCCCGGGGAGGGGAAGGGACTCCGGAAGCCGCCTGGCCCTCTGCAGTCTCTCTCCTGCCCAGCCAGGCCATCGCGCAGGGCGTGTGGGGCTCCTTAAAACAAAACCTTCCAGCCACCCTGGAGCCGTCCTGAAGGGTGAGGGTGTTTGCAATCATTAAATCAGGAGCCACGCGGGGACTTGGAGGTGACAGGAAGATGGGGGTGCCAGGGGTGAGTCACAGCTTAATGCGCTCAGTAGGAGGCTGAGCCAGGAAGGTTTCTCAGAGGAGAAGAGCGCGCGGCTCCATCCCGAGTGGGTCTGGTGCTGCAGCCTGTCTTCGGGAAGAGGTGGGACTTCTGCTCCCAGGGTGAGGAGTCGGGAGCCCTCAGTCAGGAGCCCTCAGTCAGGAGCCCCAGCGGAGCAAAGCTGCTCCAGTCCTGGCCAGGAAGCAGAAGGAAGAGAAGGCCGAGCCCCAGGTCCTCTGGAGACCGCCCATGGGCTGCCTCTTAAAGGGCCCAGCCCCGCACCCCCCAGCCAAGGTCCAGGCTCTGACTCGAGAGTCTTAGGGGACACAGCAATGCCCGGGGGACAGGGCCGGATGTGGCCACCTGGGCCCTGTGAGCAGCAGAGACCGCCCTGCCCCCCTTGCAAGCCAGGTCTGCACCCTGGGGCTCTAGTCTTTGCAGAGAGCAGACTCTGCCCGTCCTGGAGCGGCTGCAGGGCTGCCGGCTTCCCTGGAGAAGCCCAGCGTGTGGGCGCCCTGCCCCAGGGGCCAGGGCCCTGCCCGAGCTGGTGGACTAGAGCTCCTCCCTGCAGCGCCCCAGGGGCTCCCCGAGCTCAGGAGCTCTTGAGGTGTCAGACGGAGGTTTTAGGAAAGGGACAGATGTGTCCTCGCGCCCTGGTGCTATGGGGACACTTGCCCATTAGTGTCCCCCCAGGGTTCCTTCCTGCCTGCTCTGCTGTCCAATGGGAGTCTTTTTCGGTGTGTGGTGTTAGAGACCAAACCTAGGGTCTTCACACTGAGTTCTATCTCTGGTGCTTTCTTTTTCTTCTTCTTTTTAAATTTATTTTAATTTTTTATTTTTGAGGCAGTCTTGATTAAGTCACCAAGTTGCCCAGGCTGGGCTTGAACTTGAGATCCTTCTGACTCAGCCTCCCAGAGTGTTGGATTATAGGTATATGCCACCATGCTTGGCTTTGGGAACCCTAAGGAGATTTTATAGCTAACGGTGGTTGTTCCCACCAAGGGTGGACATTGTGTGAGCAGGTGGTGCCTTCCAGAGAGGATGCCTGCAGGCTCCGCCCCTCTCAGGTGACTGACAGAATTCCAGCAGCAGTGCCGTGGGGGGAGAAAACCTGGCAGTGGCCTGAGAGGGGCCCGAAGCTCTGCCACCCTTCAGACCCGTGGCCCAGGACAGTGTCAGGCAGACCTCAGCCGAGGGAGAAGGCTGGAACCCTTCCCCAGGCTCGGCAGACCCCGTGTGTGGGAAACGCGGACGGGGCCAAGGTGCTCCCTGAGCCGGGAGGGACCGGGGGAGACTGACTCGGGGGGAGCAGTGTGACCCTTGACAGGTGGTTTTGCCCGCAGCACACGGTGCTGGTGTGGGTCCCTGAGCTGTGACAGTGCGCTGAGGTGTGGTGACCCCCGTCACGCGGTGACCCCTGGGGAGGGAGCCCTGGGGGTTCTCAGTCTCCTGTGGTTTTCGTGTGTATCAGAAACTGTTCAAAATGAACAGCTCGCCTGTCCATTCACAGAGGTGAGGGCCAGGAGGGCTGGGTGGGAGCCAGTGGGGGCCCGCGGGAGCCCCGGTCCCCAGAGAAGGCCATGTCCTCCTTGGGCATGGGGCTCCACGAGATGAGACGACTCCGTTGTGCCAACAGTGCCAGTATGTCCCCAACCACCCTGCCAGTGCGGTGTCCCTGGAGCCATGAGATCCACTGCCCCAGCGAACTGCCGTCCTCCAGGGTCCTAGAGCCATGGGTGACAAGATGGGGTGAGCAGCAGGTCAGTGGGCATCACAGCAGGCCTGGTGAAGGCTGGCGGCCTGCCGGACCACTCTGACCCAGTGCCTCCCCCCCAGTATGCCGGACAACCCTCGCTGCTCAATCCCAGGGCTCCTCGCCACGGCTGTGTCCCGGCAGGTGAGGGACCAGCCACTCGCAGAAAGCACAGGCTGCCAGCTCTCTGGGACCCCAAAAGGTGCAGCTCCAGGTAGAGAGACGTTTCTGTCGTCCCTAATTGACAGTGATTTTCTCCTGTGAAGAAAATATACAGGAGGTGGCGAATTGAATCTCAATTCACTGAATCTTATTAAACTGTTCTAGGGGAAAGAGAGATTTCAATAAAAATTTAAAAGGAAGAGAAGCAAGAAAGCTGCAAACTAGAAAATAAAGGGAGCTGAAGCAGCGCTTCCCACGTGGAAGTCGAGCCGTGGTTGTGGAGGCCGCCTAGTGACGGCCATCCCGGGTTGTCCCTGTCGGAGCTGACGGGTCACTGCGCTCAAGTCGGGAGGAAATATTTTTTTTAAATGAAAAAAAGAATAAAAATGATGATACAGAATTTCAAAACAAAATAATAAGAGATTAACAATGCTTAACAGATTGCCTGTTGTCATCTTCAAAGTAGTTCAGATTATAAGACACAGACATAGACGTATCATGATGGGAGGGAATCTCGCTGTGGGAGTCCCAGGAAGGATGGCATGGAGGAGCCCCCAAGTTTCAGCTGCACTTGTAGCAGTGCACCTGTGGCGTAGAGGGTCTGCTTGGGTACCCTCCCAGCTGCCAGGCCAGGGGACAGGATTGGGGGCCACACAGCCACCCCACGTCGGCCCCCGGCGCCCGTGCACCTACCCCTTCTCTGCCGTGTTCCCTGAATTTGTATTGAGGTACGCTTTCCGTGCCATTAAATTTGCCCCTACAAGTGTGTGGCTCAGTGGTTTTATATACAGCCCCCCCATCACTTCCAGAGCATCGTGACACCCTGAAAGAAACCCCAGGGCCCAGTGAGCAGCCATAGTCCCGACCTCCCCTCCCTGGCCCTTGGCACGCGCCGGTCTGCTTTCAGTCTGTGGAGTCGCCTGTCTGATCGCCACGTGTGAATGGACTCCTCCACACAGCCCAGGGAGCGATGGCTCGGTCCGCCCAGGGAGTGTGCTCAGAGTCCCTCCGCCTCTGGCCGGGTGCACCACCGCGCGTCTGAACGACCAGCTGCTGGTGGATGCCCAGGCGCTTCCCGCTCGGGATCTTTGTGAAGGGCCGCCCTGGACGTGGGGGTGCGGGGTTCTCAGTGGACAGGTGGGTGCGTCCCAGGTTGGAGTTGCCGGTCTGCTGACTCTGAGTAGCCTGAGACTCGTGCACTGTCGTCACCGGGTCACTTCTCGGCTGCAGGTGGCACTGCCCATCTCGCCGCCCACCGCTCCCCCTGGGCGTGAAGTGGGTGGCACAGGCTCATGGAGCCTGCTCCGGGGTGCGCACATCTCTCGTCTGTTGCGATGGTGACATCGTGGCTGCCATTGCACGTGGTCCCCCATCCTGGGGTGTGGGGAGTCCCTGAGAAGGCCAGGGCTCAGGCTTCGTCCTGTAGGGAGAGGGGCCCGGGGACCACAGGGTGTCCTGGCTCCTGCGCAGCTCCAGGACCAGCCCTGGACGTGCCGAGGGAGCAGGGCTGCTGCCCCGGCCCCTGCCGGGTCTCTCCTCCCTGCTGCGGGGCGGGCCCTCTGTAGGCTCAGCCGCTGCTCGGTTTCCCTCTGAGCAAACGCGCCACGTGAAAGGAGCAAGCGGGGCTGGAAGAGGAGACGCAGATCCGCCTCCCCTGCCACGTTGCCACGGCTGCGTTTTCTGCATAACAGCTGGGTGTCTTGGAAATGAGGGGGTTTCCATGGTAACCAATTACAGCCCATGATTGGTGAAGAATCACAGAAATATCCTGCATGTGAAGTTATGCTGGGGAGGCATGCCGGGGAGCAGGCCCGGGCGGAGGGGCTGTGGGTCTCACTTCCTGGAGCGATGTTTCTCCAATGCTGGGGGCAGGCGGCTCACCCTCCGTCGCTCTGGGTACAGCCACCCTGGCAGGGTCTGGAGGGGCCTGGAGGGGCCCAGTGGGTCTCAGTGGCTCTGGTCAGCTGGGAGGATCCTAACGGGGTCTCAAGGGGCCTGGCGATGCTTGCTGGGGCCCTCTGAGCCTAGGGGAGCCTCACCCCGCTCAGAGCAGCCTCTGCTTCTCCCCGGGGCTGAGCCCCCGCCAGACCTGCAGGCAAGGGCAGAGGATCAGAGGTCCCCAGTCCTCGTGGTCACCTGCAGCCCTCAGGGTGCGCAGGGCCAGTTTCACACACCCAGAGTTTCCCCGGTCCCTGCCCCGAGCTGGGCTGCTCCGGAGGAGAGGCGAGGAGAGCCTGGAGGGGTGTCAGTGTGATGAGTGACCCCCGATTCCCACTGAAAAGCACTGTGGTTCTGATGAAAAGGCCGGCCGGGGTCTTATTACTGAGGATTCGGCCCTTTTGGGAATTAGTGCTTGTTAAGCGGCATCTTTCCCAGGGTCCCGATGACCCACAGGAGCCAGCTCACTTGGGGACCAACTCCCAGGCAGCAGTGACAGCCACGGAGGGCATGCACACGTGTGCACACGCGGTAACAGTCACACGTGCCTACGCGTGCACACAGTCGCACATCCCGAAACACACTCACAGACCCTCTTCACACTCACCTATGCCGACACTCGCCAGCACACACAGATGTGTGCACGCACCCATGCCGGCCGGTAAGCTCTCCCCGAGGTGCCCTGCAGGCCTGCCCGACGCAGCTGGTCACAGTGACCCCCAGCACCCCACGCCCCCACCCCAGCTGCCGGGAGGTGTGGGGCTCGTGTTGACTTTCAGAAGTGAGGTTGGTGACAAGCGCCGGCTTTGAGTGGCACCTGTAATCCGTCTTCAGTTGCCCAGGCTGGCAGGAGAGGGGTCGTAGGCCGGCAGCCTCGGAGCCCCAGAACGTGGCTCTCGCTGCTCTGGAAGTCATGTGGTGCTGGCTGGAATCTGCTGGTTAGAGCCGCCCGTGCCCAGGGAGGAGCTGCACCCGGCTCTGGGCCCGGCAGGTCCTCTGTGGAGAAGGGCCGGTGGGGGGCTGGTGCTCACGGTCAGCCCGTCGGGCCGGGGCCGGCAGGGGCTGTGTGGGCCTCCCTCGTCCTCCTGAGAAAGGGCTTTGTGAGCCACGGGGCGCAGGTCTCCGGGGAGGTGCCTGGAGCCTGCTCTGCGGGGTTAGGGCACCGGAAGTCAGGACGGACCTGGCCCGCCGCGGAGCCCCTGTCCCTGCTGCGCCCTCTGCTGGCCGTGGCTGGCCACGACTGACTGCTGTCCTCTCTCCGCAGCTCCATGTCCATCCGCTGGCCGGGCTGCTCCCTTGGAAGCCATGCTTGGATACTGATAGCCATGCTGCAGCTCGCCGTGGATTTCCCGTCCTGTGAGTCGCTGGGCCCGGGCCCCGAGTTCCGACTCATGCCTCGCCCGGCCCAGCGGCCCCCACGCCTGTGGAGTCTGCGGAGCGGACAGCCATCCCGGCCCCCCACGCCCATGTGGACCCCCCGGGTTCCCCGTGTGGAGCGGGCCCACGGGCAGATGCAGGCGTCCCGTGCCAGGCGGGCCCACAGGCCCAGGGACCAGGTGGCCGCCCTCGTGCCCCGGGGAAGCCTCACCAAGCCCCTGGCTGCCGCCAAGTCCAGCTCCTCCCTGGCCTCCTCCTCGTCGTCCTCGTCCTCGGCGGTGGCGGCTGGTGGGGCAGCGGAGCAGCAGAGCCAGCTGAAGCGGGGCCGGAGGCACGCGCAGGACGCCTTGCTCAGCAGCTTCGACTTCCGGGGCGGCCGCCCCACGACAGAGACAGAGTTCATCGCCTGGGGGCCCACAGGGGACGAGGAGGCCCCTGAGGCCAACACCTTCCCGGGCCTCTACGGCCCCACCACGGTCTCCATTCTGCAAACGCGGAAGACAACTGTGGCCACCACCACCACGACCACCACAGCCACCTCCATGACACTGCAGACCCGGGGCCTCACCGCGTCCCTGGAGCCCTGGAGGAAGATGGCCGTCGGGGTCAGCACAACGGAGCCTTCCCCCAGTCCCGCCGGCGACGGGAAGAACACCCACCCCCCTCGGATTCTGGGCGAGACCTCAGGTAGGCGCCTCCTCCGCACTGGTGCGGTCTGGGCCGGGGCAGGCGGTGCCGGGCAGTGTGGGAGGGGCCTGCAAGGTCCTTGTGTGCTTCCAGGGGCACAGGGGCACAGGCCCGGGCAGGCTGGGGTGAGGCTGCAGGCCAGGCGGGCATCCTGTGGACTGCACACCCCGGCGTGTGGGCACATTCAGGCAGCGGGGAGCAGCCAGGACTGCCGTCCTCCGCGAGCCTGGAGGTGGACGCTGTGCCCGCCGGGCCTCCCTGATGCCTCGTAGGGAGCCGAGGGGTCACATGGCGCCTTAGAACCTCCGGGGTGTGGACCTTGGGGATGGGTGAGCCCTGCTCCTGCTGGGAGCGGCCTCAAACTGCGGGAAAGACCGAGCCGAGGTAAGGAGGGACTGCCGCGCTGTCGCGCACAGCTTTGCAGACACCGCGCCCGGGCGCAGAGCCGGCCCCGGCTGGGCTGTGGTGCTGTCGTGGTCACGTCAGCTGTGCGTGCACCATTGGCTCTGGGGCTCGGAAACACCCGTGTCCGTGTGGCTTTGTCCTTTTCCTCCTGTGCTTCCAACCTCATCGTGTCGGCAGGAGGAGCCCCTGGGAATCTCTGGGCACAGAGCTCAGGGCCCCGTCCCCTGCCGTCCCAGCTGCCCCAGCTCCCCTCCTTTGCCTCTGGAGACTCAGAAGTTCCAGGAGGACCTGGGATGTGTTTAGCGTGCCCGAGACACACAGTGGGCTTCTTGACTCTGTCCGTAGGATGCCAGCTTCAGGACACTGGCATAGAAGGGCGGGAGGGGCCGTGGCTCGCGCTGGGCCCACCCTCAGGCTGGGCTCCACATGTCTAGTCCAGGGCAAGGACACTGGGTCCCCGGAGCTCTCCTGCTGGCAGCCGGCACAGCGTCCCTGTGTCCAGTGTCCGACAGCTGCGTGTGGCCGGCCGGGGTGCTTATGAGCTTGGGTAGCCAGCGGTGGGCAGTGGCCGGACAGGGCTTTATGGGGTGGGCGGAGTTCACCCCTCAGGCCATGGCTCCCTGTGCTTCCCCCTCCCCTTCTTCCTCCTTCCCGCTCTCCCTCCCATCCATTCCCCGTGTCCTCCTGCCCTTGTCATTCTTTGCCCCTGGCTGCTGGGGAGCGG
Source organism: Dasyprocta punctata (assembly GCA_004363535.1). Lineage (NCBI taxonomy): Eukaryota > Metazoa > Chordata > Mammalia > Rodentia > Dasyproctidae > Dasyprocta > Dasyprocta punctata. The sequence continues at coordinate 15,608 of RJWM01039940.1, forward strand.
CCTGAATTCGAGAGCAGAACCTCAGGGCCAAGTCTGGGGCCAAGGCCAGAGTCTGCCTGGGCAGGACTGAGCTTGGGGTTCCCTGAGACTGGTCTGGGACCTGCGGGGGCCGCCTCCTGGGGGGCCTCCTGAGGGACCCCAGAAGCTCGGGTGCGGCTCAGCATGTGTTGGACACGTG
>RJWM01039941.1:0-15775 GCA_004363535.1 Dasyprocta punctata
TATAATTTATTTGGAAGCTGATTAACAATATCTTGTAAAATTGAATGTACACTGGTAGATGCTCTGAGTTACCTATCAATATCCAAATCATTCATATTCTTTGGTAATGGAACACTAATTTTTAAAATGGAAACAAGATGATAGATTGTAATTGATTTAACTCATTATGACAATTATGCTCTTATTTAGTTACTCTATTTCCTGTACTCCATTGCAGTTTCAGTGGTAATGTAACTCAGTTCTGATCAATGAAATGTAAAGAGAAAGCTACCGACCCTCTGTGTAGGGCAGGAAACAGCCCTATCATGCAGGCAATTCATTGTTCATGGCACTGTCTGGGTCAAGCTAGGGTGGGAAAGAAGCACTCAGAGTTAATTACTACATTCATCATGTGTTCTCTTTTTAATGTTTTAGCAACAAAGAGATTCTTGGTGAATGACACAATGAATTTAATTTTGGTTTTCTTGCTGAATGATGCCAGCATGAAACAGTTTCATAAAAAGTCTCAGGTTAATGCGAACATCACAATGGCACAATTTGCATTTACACTTATTTTGACCTGTCTGTTTTAAGTTTCAAGAATGTTCTCAATGCAGAATAATTTATTCTCTGATATTGTCTTTGACCACAGGCACATGTCCACAAAAATTTTGCTCATATTAAAAAAACCAGCAATACATGTTGGATTCCATAAATATCTAGCTCTGTGATATTATTTATATCTATGCTTTCAGTTACAAGGAAAAGTCACAAATTATCTGTTTCTATGCAACTTTTCCTGTGTGTTTTGAAATCTATCTTCAAGATGTTCAACAGTTTTTCCAACAAATGCATATTCATGTTGAGACAAAAACAATTAAAATTTCAGTGTATTTCTTTTCTGTCCTTTCTTCCTTTTTTTTTTTTTTTTTTGGAAACAAGGTCTTGTTATGTAGTTCAGGGTGGCCTTGAACTCCTTATGTAGCCCAGGCTCACCTCGAACTTGAGGTGATCCTTTTGTCTCAGCCTCTGGAGTGCTGAGATTACAGATGTGCATTATTATGCCTGATTTAGTTGATTTTGGTACTTCAACTATTTTTTGGTTTGTTCTTCATTTTTTCCATAATGCAGTTTTCAGTTGTCTTTTTTGTTTGTTGTTCTTGAAATAGCTTTAATGAGTTTTATTTTATGTACTATAAGTTCACTCCTGTGTACAAGTTAGCTGCTTTTGGTATACTCACCAAGTTGTGCAATGTACCATTTAGTCTTAATTGTCTACTTGATTGGATTAAGAGATGCCTGGAGAGGTGATTAAAGATAAAGTGCTATACTGATTAGTGAATTAGTCCACTGATGTTCATAGATAATGTGCTGTTAGGAAGTGGGTCACTGGGGCATGACTTGGGCGCATATATCTCTTGCTGGCACTCTTCCCGTGTTCTGCTTTCTGCCCTGATATTTCTGCTTCGAAGCTAGTCTACCATGGACTGAAATCCCTGAAAACATTAGCTGAATAAACCATTTCCTCCTTTAGATTGTGTATATCAGGCATTTTGTCTTCGCAACAGGAAAGCTGACCAATTCACATAACCATCACCACTACGTAATTTTAGAATATTTTCAACAGCTTCCCAAAGGCAACCTGTAGCCATTAGTATATACCTTCTCTGCCTCACCTCCAGTCCCTTACAATAATCTATGAATTTGTCCATTCTGGATAATTTATGCAATATGATCATACAATATGAGGTCTGTTGTGACTGGCTTCTGTTACATAGAGCAATGTTTTCAAAATTCATCAATGTGAGAGTTTCTAACAATGCTTCACTCCTTTCCTCCTCTTATTATTTTCCTTGTCAAATATTCAACATTCAATAGTTTACCACATTTGAAAAATATCTTCATCCATTGATAGACATTTTGCTTGTTTCTTCTTTTAAGCTTTTGTAAATAATACTGCTAGGGACACATGTGCAAGTTTTGGTGTGGACATACATTTTTATTTTCCTTGCGTATATATATGCTAGGAGTAAAATTTCTGAATCATACAGTAACCCTATGTTTAATCATTTGAGGAAGTGACAAATTGTTTCCAAAGTGGCTGAATCATTTTATGTTTCCACCAGCAATGTATGAGGGTTCTGATTTCTCTACATCCTTGTCAACTGTTGTTATTATATGACTGTTAGCCATCCCAGTGAGTACGAAGTGGTATCTTATTGTGATTTTGACTTACATTTCTCTAATAACTATGATAATAAGCCTTTTCTCATATGCTTGTTGACCATTTATATATCTTTGGGTGTCCAAATCCTTTTCCCATTTTAAAATTGGATTACTTGTTCTTTTCCTGTTGTATTAGTTCTTTTGTTTTAGATACTTGTCTCTTATTAATTAGATAATTTAAAAGTATTTTGTCTGATTCTGCAAATTATCTTAACACTTTTTTGGTGGTTTTCTTTGAGCACACAGTACTTTGATTTTAATGAAATCCAATGTATCTATTTTTCCTTTGGTCTTGTATTTGAAAACTATAGTTTAATCCAAGGAAACAAAACTCTCTCCCAAATTTTATAATTTCCACTCACACTTAGGCCTATGATCTTGAGTTAAATATGGTATGAGATAAATGTCCAGCTTCATTCTTTTGCGGGTGACTCACCAATTATCCCACCCCTATTTGTTGAAAAAGAATTTTCTTCCCAATTCGGTTATCTTAGCAAAACAGATCATTTAGCCATAGATGTATGGCTTTATTTTTGGACTTTCAATTCTGTTCTATTGATCTATTATGTAGGTGATTTTTTTTTCTATCATTGTGCTAATGCCACACTACCTTGATTAACATTTTTTTTTTTTTTGCGGCACCAGGGATTGAACCCACAACTTCTAGCCTGCCAGACAGATGCTTAAGCCACTGAGCCAAACTCCCAGCCCTAGTTTTTTTTGAAGCAGGGTCGCACTATGTAGCTCAGGCCAGCCTTGTGCTCTTGTTGTAGCCCAAGCTGGCCTCTAACTCACAACACTCCTACCTCAACCTCCCGAGTGCTGGGATTAAAGGCGTGCGCCACCACGCCCGGCTTTTTTTTTTCTTGTTTTTTGAGACGGGGTCTTGCTCTGTAATTCAGGCTGGTTTTAAACTCACTGTGTAGCAAGGCTGGCCTCAAACTCGGGGTGATTCTCCTGCCTTGGTCTCCCAAGTGCTGAGATTACAGGCGTGTACCACCATACTTGGCAATGTTTCTTTGTAATAAGTTTTGAAATAAAAAATTGCATCTCCCTATTTTGTTCTTTTTCAAGATTGTTTTTGTTATTCTGGATCCCTGGAAGTTCCATATAAATTTTAGAATCAGTTTGTTAGTCTTTACAAAGAAGTTGTCTAGGATTCAGATAGATATTGCTTTCAATCTCTATATCAATTTGAAAAATATAGTCATTTGAACAATTTTAAGTCTTCTAATTATGAACTTGGGATGACTTTTTCATTTATTTAGATCTTCTTTACTTATTACAAAAGGTTTTTTTTTGTATTTTCTGGAGTATGTATTTTACCTTCCTTTTGTTAAACTTATTACTAAGTATTTTATTCTCAAATTTAAAAAAATTATTTTAAACTTGTATTGGCATACAGTAATTATATGTGTTTGTGGAGTACAATGTGATAATTCAACACATGTATACAATGTGTAATGATCACCTCAGAGTAATTATAATTTCCATTTCCTTCAACATTTATCATTTCTTTGTGCTGGTAATCTTCCAACTCCTAGTTCTTTATAAAATGTATAGTAAATTGTTGTAAACTATAGTCACCCCTCTGTGCCATAGAGTATTGGAATTTATTGCTCCTATGAAACTGCATTTTGGTACCTGTAATCCAATGTCCCTCAATTCCTCTTCCCTTGTATTCTTCTTTACCTCTGGTGAGCATTATTCTATTTTCTTCTATGAATTCAACATTTGTGGCTTCCTCATATAAATGAGAATATGCAACACTTGTTTTTATATGACTGCCTTGTTTTACTTAACATAATTTCCTCCAATTCCTTCCTGCTGCTGAATATGATGAGATTTCTTTGTTGTGACTGAGTAATATTCCATTTTTTCTGTATCTTTTCACTGATGGACACCTTAGTTGATTCTATACCATTATATAGCCCTGCAATAAACATGTGAGTACTGATGTCTTTTTGACATATTGATTTCAATTTTTTGGTATATATTCAGTAGTGAGATAGCTGTAGCATACAGTAGTTCTATTTTTAGATTTTGGAGGAATCTTTATACTTTTATCCATAGTGACTGTATTCATTTATATTTCTATCAATAATGTATAGGAGTTATTCTATGTGGGATGAGATGATATCTCATTGTGGTTTTGATTTGTATTTCCTTGATAGTGTTGAGCATTTTTCATGTACTTGTTGTTATGGTTTGTGTCTAGATGTCCCCCAAAGCCTCAATCAGTTATGGGAGTGGGCTTCTAGAGTTTGTGATTGATTAATGGTCCAATGCTGGTATTAAGGGTGTGCTATGCATGCCCTAGGGTGAGTAGCCTGCATACACTATGAAGGGGGAGAAAGAGGTCTCTATCTCTCTCTCTCTCTCTCTGCCTCCCTCTCCCTCCTCTCTCTTCTCTTGTTATTTTACTGTCTTCTACTACCATTAATGGCTGCCCCTCTGTGCATACCACCCTGCCTTGGAGCCAGCTGATTATGGAATGAAACTTCTACAAACTGTGAGATAAACAAACCTTTCCTCCTTTAACTTTGTGTGTTGTATATTTTGTCTCAGCAATGAAAGAAAAGTAAGGCACTTGTTATTCATTCATACATCCTTATCTAAGAAATGCCTATTTGCCTATTTTAAAATTTTACTTGATTTTGAGGTTTTTATCTCCTGTAAGTTCTGAATATTAATCCTCTGTCAGATGAATAGTCTGCAAATATTTTCTTCCATTGTGCAGGTTGTTCCATTAAATTTGTTTCCTTCACTTATGCAGAAACTTCATAGTTTGAGACAATCTTTTTTTGTGTATTTTTGCTTTTATGGTCTTGGACTTTGGAATCTTATTAAAATATCATTGCCTGTACCAAAGTGTTTCCCCTATGTTTTCTTCTAAGAGGTTCATAGTTTTATATCTTACATTGTGGTCTTTATTCAGTTTGAGTTGATTTGTGTAAATAGTGAGTGCTATAGTTTGGATCTGAAATGTCCCCCAAAGGTTCATGTGTTGAATGTTTGGTTGCCAACCTGTGAAACTGTTGAAAACTGGTGAACCCTTCAGGAGGTGGAGCCTAGTGGTAGGATTTAGTTCACTGGAGGTGTGTCCTTGAAGGTGATACTGGGTTCCCAATCCCTATCTCTATTTGTTTTCTAATTGCCATGAGGTAAGCAGCCTTTCTGACATGTGCTCCTGAGATGATGTACTATGCTGGCACAGGCCCAAAGGCAATGGCACCAAATAACCATCAACCAGAACCTCTGAAACTATGAATCAAAATAAAACTTTCTATCTTATAAGTTGATTATCTTAGGTATTTTGTCATAGTGACAGAAAGCTGACAAACACAGTGAGATTCGAATGTAGTTTCATTCTTCTCCAGTTTCCCCAGAACTATTTATTCTGTCCTTTTTTCAGTGTATGCTTTTGTCACCCATGTCAACTGGTTGTACATGCATGCATCTATTTCAGGGTTTCTAGTCTGTTTCATTGGTCCATCAGTTTTCATGCCAATACAGGGCTATTTTGGTTACCATAGATTTATGTAGTGTATTTTGAGTTCAAATATTGTGATTTGTTCCTTTTGTTCAATAACGCTTTGTTTCTTTGAAGTTCTATATGAATTTTAGGATTTTTCCTATTTCTGTCAATAATGTCATGGGTATTTTGATGGAAATTTCATTGAATCTGCAAATAATTTTGGGTAGAAAGGACATTTTAACAATATTTATTCATTCAATCCATGAGCATGCGTTTTTCCTACTTTTCATATCCTCTTCAATGTCTTTCATCAGTGTATCATAATTTTCATTGGTGAGGATCATTTACTTCTCAGTAAAATTTATTCCTATGTTTTTATTTTATTTCATTATTTTATTTTATTTTTTGGTACCAGGAATCAAGCTCACTACCTTGTGCTGTGCCCCTGAGCTATATCCCTGGCCCACATATTTTATTTTTATAGTTATTGTGAATGAAATTGTCCTCTTGATTTCTTTCTCACTATGCTCATTATTGATGTATAAAAATGTCACTGATAGCTGGGCATGGTGTCACACACCTGTAATTCCAGCACTTGGGAGGCTGAGACAGGAGAATTGTCATAAGTTTGAGGCCAGCGTGGGCTGCATATTAAATTCAAGGACAGTTTGAACTATAATAGCTAGATTCTCAAAAAAAGTCATTGATTTTATATGTTGATTTTTGTATCTGTAACTTCATTCAATTTGTTTGAGTTGTCTTAGTTACTTTTCTCATTGCTGAGACAAAATACCCAACACCCACAAATTAAGAGGAGGAAAGGTTTATTTAGCTCACAGTTTGTAGAGATTTCAATCCATAATTGGCTGACTCCAAGGCAGGGTGGCATGGAAGACAAGAATTGCAGAAGAGAAACAGTTCATGAAGGGCCGAAGGTAGCAAAGCAAGCAAGTGACAAGTGATTAGCCACTTTCAAACTTCATTGAAACTAAAAGTTCAGACTTGCTGAAATTATCTACCCTGCCATAAATCTGTGGTTGGCTTGCTGGGATTAATCATCATGGTTCTGGGCTCTGTCTGCCCACTCTGTCTACCAGTGACAGAAGAGATGTCCTGAAGTGGACATTTTCTTTCTTTCTTTCTTTCTTTCTTTCTTTCTTTCTTTCTTTCTTTCTTTCTTTATTTTTGTTCTTGATTGTCTGTTTTTGTTTTTATATTAATGTGAACATTGTTTTTAGTTTTTGTTGTTATTCTGTTCTATTCTTGTTTCTATTTCTTCCTTCTCTCTTTTCCTCCTGTCTTCTTTACCAGTTTCCCAAAGTTCTCATAATCTTCCTTTGTCTTGCTGCATTATGTCTATTTTTTTAAAGAGGATAAAACCAAGGAAAATAAAAAAATGAAACCTATCAAAATTAGCCAGTATAAGTGATTATAGGACTTCAAAATCTTACAAAATTAACAATAGTACCATAATGCCTTTTGTTGTCTTCAAAATAGTTGAGATATCTTTGGACATAGTAAAAATCAAACAGAACAGAATAGAATAGAATCAATAAAAACAAAACAATAAATGCAATGAAGGACTTCAAAACAAGCCAATAGTAAATCCAAAATGGCTACAATAATATGTCTTGCTATCTTTCAAATAGCTGTTCATGTCATCAGATTTAACATAATCAAACAAAACCAAAGAAAATAAAACCCAGCCCAACAAAACAATGAAAATGATATTGTTTCCTGGCAGGGATCACTTCCTGGTGAGGTCTTGTTCTCTCCCTCCATAGTCTGTGAATGGTGCTGACTCATGGAGAGAGGCTTGGGTCCAGTTGTCCCCATTCTGGCAGTGGTCTGCATATGGCACTGGTTTCCAGGTGGGGATCACCTCCTGGTGAGGTCTGTTCTCTCTCTCCACAGTCTGTGAATCCCTGCATTGTTTCTAATCTCTTCCCTTTCCATTTCTCTACTTTTCCCCCCTAGCCCTTTTAAATTTTCTCCCCTGAGGGTAAAATCACCATACTGAGAGCATATTTACTATATACAGTTTTCTGGTTTGTTTTAGATTTTGTTATATAACCACAAATCTAGCTCATACAGTTATAGGTGGCAAATTGATACTTACCATAGTTTGTCATTTTCTAGATTGTGTTTGATGCTATTGCTGATTGTACTACTTTGGCTAAGGTGACATAATTGTTCTACTCAGTTGCTCTTTTTTGTATGCCAAGACTGAGATTGCCAAAGAGTTATAAACGATAGTATAGGCCACTGCCAAAGAACAGGGGCTATGTCAAATATGCAATAACTTTTCATCCTCAATAAATTGAAGAGGATGGATCCTGCAACAGGCTCAAAATCCAAAAGCCAGCTACTCCTAAAAGACATCCCTGAGAAGTAGTAATCTCCTAAGTATTCCAAATACTAGCAATAAATCTACTTGCCATAAGCAATTTATAATCATTATCCCAGGAATTAAACTAAAAAGCAAATAGAAAATGAGAAGACATTTAAGCAATATGCATCCACCTCACCAAAGGCAAACGCAGGGGGCAATGAGGTGGAATGATTTGAAAGTCACCTCCCTGGAATAGCTGAAGTTATAACTGTGCAAGTAACGAAGCAGATAAATAAGTCTCTAGAAAAAAAATCAAATCAGAATAATCTCTTAGATAACTACAGAAATGATGATCCTAATGAAAGACATGGTTAGTAACCCTTGAGCAGATACAGATAGAAAAGTAGAGGAGCTTAGGAAAATGATAGAAATCATGAATGCCAAACATAGGAAAAATAGAATCCTTGAAACAGATTTAAGCAGATATCCAGGAGATTAAAAATTCCACTGAAAGTATACACAGTAGAAGGAGTCAAAGTAAGGGCAGAATATCAGATCTAGAAGACAGGATTGAGGTAGGGATTATGAAAAGAAAGATTTCTTTAAAATAGCAAGGGATGATGAAAATTAATCCAGAAGCTGGTAGATGATGGAAAGAATAACATAGGATTGATTGGAGTCAATGAAAAAGCAAGAGATAGCACAAATGACATAAAAAAGCCATTCACAGAAATTATGGCAGAAAACTTCTCAAACAGGGAAAAAGAATTTGATATACAGTGAGGCATACAGATCTCTACCCATGATAAAAAAATTTACACCAAAGCATATAATAGTCAAGATTCCAGAAATTCAACACAAGAATATAATACTAAAAGCTGTTAGAGAAAAGAAATGAATTACCTATAAAAGACAAAAGAAACATTATCTATAAAGGAAAACCCATTGAAATCATAGCAGGCTTCTTAACACAAGCCCTTAAGTTAAGGACAGCTTGGAGTGAAGTATTTCAAACCCTAACATAAAACAACCTCCAACCCAGATTGATGTACCCAGCAAAACTATCTTTCAAAATTGATGAAGAAATTTTCATGACAAAGAACACCTAAAGAAATTTATGAGCTCCAAAATGTTCTGAAGAACATTCTAGAAAGATAATGTGGACTACAACTCCATGAACTCTAATAGAATTAATCCATCAGGCAAGTCAAACAATTAAACAGGAACAAAAGGGAATAAACAACAGGAAAATAACATGAAAAGGGTAAGTAAATACATATCAGTTAGAACCATCAATATAAATGGTCTCAATTCACCAATCAGAAGAAATAGACTAGCAGAATAGATCAGGAAGCAAGATCCAATAATATGCAGTTCACAAGAAGAATATTTAATTCAAAAACATATTTGTACCCTGAAAGCTAAACAATAGAAAACAATATTCCATACAACAGGAACCTGAAAAAAAGCATGGGTAGCCATTATACTGCAGACAAATTGGATTTCAAGTCAAGTCTGCTTAAGAGAGATAGATATGGTCACTACATTCTTGTAAAGGGAACAATTCAAGAGGAAGAGAAAAGAATCATAAATATATATGCACCAAATGCCAGTGCACACAATTATATAAAGCAAACATTAATGGATGTGAAAAATCAAATAAACACTAACACAACTGTAATGCGGGAGTGTCAATACCCAACTGTCACAAATAGATTTAGTAGCAAAAGATTAATGAAGTATCAGAACACAACCAAACTTTTGATCAAATGGACTTAGTTGATATCTACAGTGTCCCACGCTACATCAGCATACATTCTTTTCTTTTCTTTTTTTTTTTTTTTTTGTACCAGGAATCAAACTGATGATCTTGTGCTTGCCAGGCAGGCATCTATGCCACTGAGCTGTATCCCCAGACCCACCACACACATTCTTTTCAGCTGCACAGCAGATGTTCTCCAGAACAGACCACATACTAGCTCATAGAACGTGCTTAAGTAAGTGCAAAGGAATTGAAACTATCCCATGCATATTATGAGACCACAGTGCAATGAAATTGGAAATCAATGGCAAAAGAAACCACAAAAACATCATAAACACATGGAAATTAAATAATGTCCTCCTGAACACTCAATGGGTCACAGATGACATTAAAGAAGAAATTAGACAGTTTCTACACTTAAATGATGATGCTGTTGCAACATATTGGAACTTATGAGATGCAATGAAAACAGTACTATGAGACTATGGGGGACATCTAGACTCAAACCTTAATATTCTCAAACTCTTTGATGAAATTGAAAGGGAAACAATATTACCAAATTCACTCCTGGAAGCAAGCATTTGGTATCACTCTTGATACCAAGCCAGAGAAGGATCCAGCCAAAAAAAGAATACCACAGGCCAGTCTTCCTAATGAATATAGGTGAAAAGAAAAGAAAAGAAAAGAAAAGAAAAGAAAAGAAAGAAAGAAAAAAAAAAACCTTCAGTAAGATACTTGCAAACAGAATGCAGCAAAGGTGCTGAGTTGATTTCCAGTACAAAAAAAAAAGGTAAAAAGATTATAAACCATGATCAAGTAGGATTCATTCCAGAGATGCAAGGTGGTTCAACATACACAAATCAACAAATATAATATACCATATTAACAGAGCCAATGACAAAAACCACATGGTCACTTTAATAGATGTAGGAAAAACATTTGACAAAGTGTAATACCCTTTCATGATAAAAACCGTACAGAAAGTTGGAATACATGGTCTTTGTTTCAATCTGATAAAAGCCATCTATGACAAAGCAACAAGCAGTACCATACTAAATGGACAAAAACTGGAAGCTTTCACTCTAAAATCAGGAAAAAGACAAGGATAGTTGTTATCACCACTCCTGTTCAGTGTAGTTCTAGAAACATTAGCCAGAGCAATTAGGCAAGAAAAAGCAATTAAAGGAATAGTAAAAATGGACATGCTTCCAAAATTGTTATCCAGATTTAATGCAATCCTGATCAAAATGCCAATAGAATATCTTACAGAATTAGAGAAAACAATCCTAAAATTCATTTGGAATCATAAGATGCCTGGAATAGAAAAAACAAGTCTGTGCAACAAAGGTAAGGCAGGGGGCATCACAATCTCTGACTTTAAATCATTCTACAAAGCTACTGTGATAAAAACAGCATGATGCTGTGAAAAACAACAACAACAAAAAAACGAAAAACCAAACCAAAACCAAACCAACCAAACCAAACCAAACAAACAAACAAACAAAAAAACCAAAGCCAAAGCCAAAACCAAACCAAACCAAACCAAAACCCAGACTATCAATGGGACAGATTAGAATATGTAGAAATAACTATAAACACACTCCGCCAACTTAGCTTTGAAAAGGGATAAAACATCTTTACTGAAGGAAAAATAGCCTCTATTAAATAGTGCTGGAAAAACTGGCTTTCCACATGCTGAAGATTAAAACTAGACCCATACCTTTCACCACATACTAAAATAAAACATAAATGGATCAAAGGTCTAAATATTGAAACAGAAACACTAAATCTGCTGGAAGAGGCCTCTTGAGATCCCGCCATGTTGGGTAGGGAGGCTCCAACCAGAAGACAACTAGCCTGCCTTCCTGGTGAGTGTGCACGACCAGTGTGGACTCCAGGAGGAGAAAGGGATGTGCCTCTCATAGGCCTACAGGCGCACAGGCTAAGTATCAAGGACTCCCCCCAACCTGTAAGCAACCTGCTGGTTCGGAGGTCTGGCTAAGTTGATAGCAACTAAGGAATATTAAGCAACTAAATGCTAGTATTATTTCATTGATTTTGCAGGCCTTGGGTCAGCAACCTGAGCATCTCTTTGGAAGATGACAGTAGGCAATGTAGCAAATATGGGGGATTCTCTTCTGTCTTGTCTTTGAGGCCCAATATTGTTCTCATTGTTTTGCTTTATTCTGATTAGTTTTTTTTTTTGCTTTATTTCATACTCTGTTTTTATTGGTTTTATTGTGTTTTGTCTTTGGTTTGATTTTACTATACCTAATGGAATGGTCAACTATTCTGAAAGTAACAAGATATACCATAGTAGCTATTGTTTTCCTAGTATCTTTCTTTGAAGTTCTGTACCGGTTCTACTGCTTTGTTTTGACTGACTTTGTTCTGCTATGTTTTGTTAGATTTTACTCTCTTTAAAATAAAAAAATATAAAAATAAATCTGCTGGAAGATAGAATAGGTAGAACTTTTTTTTTTTTGGTACTGGAAATTGAACTCACAACCTTGCACTTCCTAGGCAAGTGCTTCAACTGCTGAGCTAAATCCCCTGCCAAGATTTTAAAGAGGTTGGTGTAGGCAAAGACTTCATTTAAAAAGGAACCCTGATCACACAGGAAATATCACAAAGAATCAATAGCTGGGATCTTATCTAATTGAAAAGCATTTACAGAGTAAAAGAAACCACCATGTGAAGAAAGGACCCATAGTGTGGGAAAAATTTTTGCCAGCCATTCCTCAAAGGACTTATACCTAGAATATATAAAGAATTGAAAAAAAAAATCAGAACCCCAAATTTAAAGACCTAATCCAAAAATGGGCATCTGTAGTGAATAGACACTTCTCAGATGAAGAAGTAGAAACAGCAAATAAATATATAAAAAAAGTTCAACATCCCTGATTATTCAAGAGATGCAAATTAAAACAATGCTGAGATTCCATTTCTCTTCAGAAAAAAATGGCTATTATCAAGAAATTAGCCAATGACAAATGTGATAGGGTTGTGGGGATGGACGAATCTTCCACACTGTTGTTGAGAGTGTAGACTGGTGCAACAACTGTGGAAATCACTGTGAAGATTCCTCAAAAATCTAAAACTAGGGGTTCCATTTGAAGCAGATATTCTCCTTCTTGGTATCTTTCCAAAAGAATTAAAAGCATTATACCACAGCAATGTACGCACATCCACGTTTATAGTGGCACAGTTTGTATTAGTTAAATCTTGGAAACAGCCCAAATGCCTGTCAACCTGAATGGGTAAAGCTTTTTTTATACAATAGAATACTACTCAGTCATAAAGAAGGAAAAGCTTGAGACATTTCTAGCTAAATGAATGCACTTTGGGACCATAACCTTAAGTGAAATAAATGAGACACAGATGTTTAAATACCATATTGTTTCTCTGGTTTGAGAAACCGAAAATGTAAATAAGGACCAAAATGTATAATGGATGTTGGGAAATGGAAGAAAGTGTTCCAGTGAGAAGGGGAATAAGGGAAAGGGAGGGGAAAAGGAAGGAAGGGACAAGAAAAAAAGAGAGAATAAAAAGAGAAAATGGAAACAAAGCTTTCATACATAAGGAGAAGAAGAGGGTTTGGAGGGAATGTAGGAGAATGGGGAAAAAAGAAGCAAGATATATCACGAACAGGCACCAATATTCTATGATGAACGCTATCATTATATTCATCTAAAATGTACCAATAAAAAAGAGAAAAATTAAGAAGTTCTAACAGGTTTTTTTTGTGGCGTCTATGTTATTTTTTAAATCTCTATTTGTTCATCAAAAAGAACAGTTTGTGCCTTCATTGTTTGATCATTTTTTCATAGCTATATCTTGTAATCTGAGTGACTACTTTGAACATAACAACACACAATATATTAACCACTATTAATCTCATATTATTTTGTTTTGAAATTCTGTATCATAGTTTTTATTTTTATTTTTTTTGCTTTAAAATAAAAAGTGGGGAATTTTAAAAATCATGTCATCTGCAAACAAGGTTAATTTGCCTTGATTTCCTAGCTGGATGTCTTTTATTTCTTTTCTTCCCTTACTGCTATGCCTAAGACTTTCATAAAATGTTGAATAAGAGTGGAGAAAATGGATAACCCTGCTTATTTATTATCTTGGAGAAAAGTGGTTTCAGCTTTTCCTGATTCAGCATGATGTTGTCTATAGGTTTGTCATATGCAGCCTTTACTGTGTTGAGGTTTATTACTTCAAATACCTGTTTTGTTGAGAGCTTTTTGTTGTTATTGTTGTTGTTTTGAGACATGGTTTCACTATGCAGTTCAGACTGACCTTGAACTCACTTTTTAGCCCAGGCTGGCCTCAAACTCCCAGCAATCCTCTTGCCTCAACCTCCTGAATGCTGGGATTAAAGTTATGTAATTCTGGGCTTTTGTGTTGGATATTTACAACTGTTACACCCTTTTTTTGGATTTGTCTATTAACCACTATGGAGAGCTTCTTTGCCTCTTGTTACAGTTTTGTACCAAAGTCTACTTTATCTGATGTAAGTCTTGCTATTCTTGTTCACTTTAGGTTTTCATTTAAGTAGCATATCTTTTTCTACTACACTTTCTATATGCATCTTTATCAGTGAAGCAAGTTTCTTGTAGATAGTATATCATCAGGTCTTTCAGACATTCGGGCAGTTTGCATCTTTTCATTGGCAAATTTAACCCACTCACATTCAAAGTTATCACTGATAGGTAAGGGCTTGTTTCAGTTATTTTGTTAACACTTTTTCTTATTAAAAAATCCCCATCCTCCCTTCCAATTTATTTTTCATTTTTCATTCTTGTTGATATTAACAATCTTAACTCATGTTACAACATATAGTGTTTACATTAATTGAGGTTATTAGGCTCCTGTACATGGCATATGGCATATCTTTATTCTATTTATTTCCCCTTCCCCTTCCTCCTTCCCCCCAGTGCTTTTTCCTTTGGGCCACTTCCCTTTTGCAAGACAGTCATCTCCTTGTCCCCTGCTACCCATCCTTTATTATTCTCCTTGTTTGCACTTTGCCTCAAATGAGAGATAACATACTATATTTAAGCTTACGTGCCTGGTTTATTTTACTCAAGGTTATATTTTCCAAGTGTATCCATTTTCCTATGAATGTCTCAAATCTGTTATTGTTTGTAGAAGAGTAGTATTTCATTATATATAGAAACCACATTTTCTTCATCCAATCATTTGTTGATAGATATAGGGGCTGTTTCCAGGATTTAACTATTATGACTTGTGCTACTGTAAACATTGGTATGCTTGTATGGCTGTAGTAATATTTTTCTGATTTTTAAAATCTTATTTGCTCCTTTCTTCCTCTCTCATTTATCTTTGTGGTTGGATAATTTTCTGGAGTGACAAAATTTGATTCTTTTATCTTTCTCTTTTGTGTAAATGTTCTACTACTGAGTTTTATTCTTCTGTTTTCATGATGGCAGTTATCATCCTTTCTCTTCTAGATCTAGAATTCTCTTAAGTATTTCCTACAAGGCCACACTGGTGGTGATGAATTCTCTTCTTTTGTCTTGGGAAGATTTTCTCTTTCATTTCTTAAGGATAGCTTGGCTGGGTATAATATTCATAGTTGGCCTTCCTTCCTCCCTTCTTTCTTCCTTTCCCTTCCCTTCCCTTCCCCTCGCCTTTGCTCTCCTCACCCACTCCCTCTCCTTATCCCTCCTCCCACCTTTCTCTCCTTCCTCATCTGTCTTTGGCTGTAAAATTTCTTCTGAAAAATTTGGTCTAGGGGGGCTTCCAGGAAGATGGCAGAACAGTAAGCAGCAGAGTAAAGAGCCTTCCTGAGAGATACAGTCTAGATGCTGAAATATAGCATCATGGGGAAGACAGGAAGGAAGGAAGTGGGTTCCCTGGACCCAGGAAGAATCTAAAGTGAGAATTGAAGCCCACAGGAAGAGTAAAAAGAAAAATTTAAACAAAGAAGAAGGCGGTAGCTTGTGGTACATTTGCCTGGAGCCAGACC
>RJWM01039942.1:0-15793 GCA_004363535.1 Dasyprocta punctata
CAGCCTTCAGGGGCGCACACTGCCAGCACCGCACTTCTCCACTTCTGGCCTCCAAAGCTCGAGGAAATCTTTTTTTTTTTTTTTTTGAGGTAGGCTGGTCTTGAACTCTACAGTGATCCTCCTGCCTCAGCCTCCCAAGTGCTGAGATTACAGACATGTGCCACTGCACCCTGTTTACGAGGGAATAATTTCTGTCCAATCCACCAAGTTTGTGCTAATGCGATACTATCACAGTCAGCTAAGTTAGGTAGACATTAACATCGTCAGAGGAGGACTGGACCTGTAAGGAAGTCAGCATGGTCACTAGAGACATCAGACTTGTGGCTGGAGGTGAATCTGAAGACAGCCAGGCCTCAGGGTGCAGATCTAATAGCCAGGCCTGCGAGATAAACAGCAACCCGAGATTCTACCTACCGTAATCAGCACCGCCCAGTCCAGTAGGCCCAGACAGGCATTAGGTGCATGGGTGGGTGACCAGAACATCTAGACCCATATTCCCTTTCCCTTCCAAAATGGCTTTGGTACCGGCAATCGAACCCACAACCTTGCGCTTATGCCAGGCAGGCGCTTATGCCACTGAGCTAAATTCCCAGCTCCAAAATGCCTTCGTTCTTTCCATGCATCCTTGCTAGGCGACCTGCTTCCCCACTGGATCAAATTAGCTAAGCAGTTGTACTTACAATTGTATAGGCTGACTGTAGTCTGACTCATGTTGTCCCATGCTGTGGCTTTGCTGTACAAATGACCCTTGACCAAGAGCCTCAGTGGCCATATACTCAGGACCTCTCTTGCTTTTCAGGAGCTTTCTCTCTCCCTCTCTCTCTCTTTCTTTTTTTGGAAACAGGGTCTCACTATATAGTTCAGGCCAACCTTGAACTTACTATGTACCCCAGGCTGACCTGGTACCTGCAGCGATTCTCCTGCCTCAGCTTCCCAAGTGGGATTACAGGTAGGCGCCACCACACCTGGCAGGAGCTTTCTCTCAATAAACCTTCCCTACTTTTTTTTTTTTTTTTTGCGGCACCGGGGATTGAACTCACAACCTCGCACCTGCCAGGGCAGGTGCTTAAGGCACTGAGCCAAACTCCCAGCCCTGGTTTTTTTGAGGCAGGGTCGCACTATGTAGCTCAGGCCAGTCTTGCGCTCGCATTGTAGCCCAAGCTGGCCTCGAACTCACAATGCTCCTCCTACCTCAGCCTCCCGAGTGCTGGGATTAAAGGCGTGCGCCACCACGCCCGGCTAACCTTCCCTACTTTTGACCTCCTTGGTCCCTTGGAATTTGTTCTTTGATATTCAGGGAACAAGAAGTTGGTCTAGCAGGTCGGGGTTTGCACAATACAGCAGTCGAGGAAAGTAGTGGACCTACGTCTTCCTCTCCCCTGGCTCCTAGTCTCCTCAAGAAGAGGGGCAAAAAAAAAAAAAAAAAGAGGGGCTGTGTCCCTTTCTTGAGTCCTTGTCACCAGCGAGGGCTCAGAAGGACCCAGGCTCAGGCCTGCCTTTCGCGGCGGGGGAGCTGTCTCTCCACCCTGCCGGGGTTTTTCCAACCTCCAGAAGGAGGTCACATGGTGCAGGCTGCCTGGACAAGGACCACCTGATTTCCCAAGGTCTGTCTCTCTCTTAGGAGGTGAAAACACAGGTAAACAGGACAGGGCTGGGGACAGGAGGGCTGGCAGCTGCTCTGCCCTTCACCCCTGCTCACTGAGCCACAGGCAAGGTCACTCAGGAGGGGCTCAGTGTCTCAAACTATGTAGAGAAGAAAACCTGTCTCCAGTCTGCCTGCCGAGGAGGACTAGGGCAGGGGGAGGCCTGGGAAATCCATCCTACCTTCTTTTATTCCCTGGGAATGACTTGAAAGTTCTGGCAGTTTCACATTCAGTACTTCTCAACCATTCAGCGAAGCTGAAGATAAACTGCCAGTTTAAAATTATTATCTCGAATCCCAGCACTCGGGAGGCTGAGGCAGGAGGACTGTAAAAATTCATCCCAAGCCGGGTGTGGTGGCGCACGCCTTTAAACTCAGCACTCTGGAGGCTGAGGTAGGCGGAGGGTTGTGAGTTCGAGGCCGGCTTGGGCTACAACGCGAGCACAAGGCCGACCAGAGCTACACAGTGAGACCCTGCCTCAAAAAACTAGGGCTGGGAGTTTGGCTCAGTGGCTTAAGCGCCTGTCTGGCAGGCGCGAGGCTGTGAGTTCAATCCCCGGTGCTGCAAAAAAAAAAAAAAAATTCATCCCAGCCTGGGGCACGTAGCAGTTTAGCGAGATTCTGTCTCAGAATAAGAAAGGGCTGCAAGGAGCCGGGCGTGGTGGCGCACGCCTTTAACCCCAGCACTCAGGAGGCTGAGGTAGGAGGAGTATTGTGAGTTCGAGGCTGGCCTGAACTACATAGTGAGACCCTGCCTCAAAAAACCAGGCCTGGGGGTTTGGCTCAGTGACTTAAGTGCCTGTCTGACAGGCGCAAGGTGTGAGTTCGATCCCTGGTGCCACAAAAAAAAAAAAAGAAAGAAAAGAAAAGAAAAAAGAAAGGGCTGCGGATGTAGCTCTGTGGGAAGGTCTTGGGTTCCATCCACAGCACCA
Source organism: Dasyprocta punctata (assembly GCA_004363535.1). Taxonomy (NCBI): domain Eukaryota; kingdom Metazoa; phylum Chordata; class Mammalia; order Rodentia; family Dasyproctidae; genus Dasyprocta; species Dasyprocta punctata. Next base: position 2,575 of record RJWM01039942.1, read on the forward strand.
CAGTGGGGAAAAAACCAGATTCTCTGGAGACATCTGTTCTCCAGCAGCTGAGATAGTCTGCTGAGAGTAGTGACATTTGTTGAAACCATTTTTCCTGCATGGGAAGTCAATCAGTTGGGATTCGGGATTCAGGTAAGGCTGAGCTTGAGCATTTAAATGAAGCGGTATCTTTTTTCACTCAACCAGCGAGTACATTTTTATGGCCTGTCTATAACCTCGCCATCTGCAAACTCAGGTGGTCTTTGAAATCACGAAATGTAAGCAATGGCTATTCAGTAAGCAGGCTGGGTTGCTGTGACAGGGGTAAGTAGTTCCATTTGCGAAAGCGACCAAGGGCAGAGAGAACACAGCAAGGCAGATCCTGCTCTCAAGTGGGTCCCTCAGGCTCTGACCTAGGCAGCCCAGGTATTAACTCAGACGAGGGCTGGGGGACAAGTGGGAAAAACAAGTGCTGGAAGTGAGATAAGAACCTCAGAAAGGCCGGGTATGGTGGCACACACTTGTAGTCCTAGCACTCAGGAGGCTGAGACTGGAAGTTCAAGGCCAGCCTGAACAACATAGCAAGATCCTGTCTCAAACAAAAACAAAAACAAAAACATACAAACAAAAAAACCCCCAACAAAACAAAACAAAATAAAAAACAAAATAAAATAAAAAACTTGCAGAAAATAGAAAATTCTTAAAACTGGGTGATGTTTTATAAATCCAGCACTCTGGGAGGTTGAGGCAGGAGAACTGCAAGACCAAGACAGCTTGGACAATTTAGTCACTTAGCAAGACCCTGTCTCAAAGAATGGAGTGGGCGGGGAAAGGCTGGGGATGGAACTCAATGTGAAGGTCCTAGGTTCAGCCTCTGGTATGGAGATAAAACCACAACCCGGAGCCAGGCACAGCAGCTCACGCCCGTAATACCAGGACTCCAGAGGCTGAAGCATCAGGATATGTGAGTTCGAGGCCAGTCTGAACTACACAGGGAGACTCTGTCTCCGAAAACCACACCAAAAAACAAAGCTGGGCGATGAGTCCATGGGAGTTCACTGTACTATTCTATTCACTGCATGTTTGAAATATTCCTAAATAAGAATTTAGCAAGTGGCTAGCCGACTTGCCAAGGATCATACTGATTTCCTGCTCCGACTTGTTATCTTTGAGATTCTGTTCCTAGGGCCTAAGCTGGAAATAGGTGGCCTTTTATCCTGCTGTCTAGGACATGCATGATGTTGAAACAAATTTCAGTGACTTTAGATAATGAAATTTTTGCTTGAGAGAAACTTCAAAATTATTATTATTTTTTTTGCGGCACTGGGGATCAAACTCACAGCCTCATGCCTGCCAGACAGGCGCTTAAGCCACTGAGTCAAACTCTCGGCCCTAGTTTTTTGAGGCAGGGTCGCACTATGTAGCTCAGGCCGGCCTTGTGCTCACGTTGTAGCCCAAGCCGGCCTTGAACTCACAACGCTCCTCCTACCTCAGCCTCCCGAGTGCTGGGATTAAAGGCATGCGCCACCACGCCCGGCTTCAAAATTATTATTATTATTATTATTATCATCATTATTATTTTGGTACCAGAGATTGAACTCATGATCTGGCACTTTCGAGGCAAGCCCTGTGCCACTGAGCTAAATCCCTGGCCCAAAAATTACTATTATTTTGTCTTTTTGAGACTGGGTCTCGCAATTCAGGCTGGCCGTGAGTTCACTTTGTAGCCCAGGCTGGTCTCGAACTTGCAGCCATCCCCTCCCTCAACCTCCCAAGTGCTGAGATTATAGGCGTGCGCCACCAAGCCCAGCTCAAAAAATGAGGTTTAAGCCGGGTATGGAGGCACACGCTTTTAATCCCAGCACTCGGGAGGCTGAGGTAGGAGAAGCGTTGTGAGTTCGAGGCTGGCTTGGGCTATAACGCGAGCACAAGGCCAACCTGAGCTACATAGTGTGACCCTGCCTCAAAAAACTAGGGCTGGGAGTTTGGCTCAGTGGCTTAAGCACCTGCCCTGGCAGGTGCGAGGTTGTGAGTTTGATCCCCAGTGCAGCAGAAAGAAAAAAAAAACAAAAGTGAGGTTTATCTTGGCTGTAAGAACTATTATTATTATCATTATTATTAGACACAAAGTCTCACTATGTAGCCCAGGCTGGCCTCAGCTTGCAGTAATCTTCCTGCCTCAGCCTTCCTAGTGTTGGGATCACAGGGGTGTACCACCATACCCAGCCCTGTTGTTCATTTGTTTTTGTTTTTTGGTACCAGGGATCGAACTCATGACCTTGCGCTTGCCCAGCAGGTACTTATGCCACTGAGCTAAATCCCCGGCCCTGTTGTTTGTTTTTGAGACCCAGTCTTATTATGTTGTCCAGGTTGGCCTCACACTCCTGCACTCAAATGATCCTCCTGCCTCAGCTTCCTTAGTAGCTGGGACCATGGGCCTGTGTCAGTTGCTCTGAAATTATTTAATTGACTTTCATGTTGTGAATTCAATAAAAGAACTTTCCATAAATACACTGTGATGGTTTGATTGATTGTGTCCGCTTAAGTAAGTAACATCCAACTAGACTGGCTCAGCATAGTTCTGGGCTTGGAGGCCCACCCCAGGGAAGACATCATCAGAGTGGTGTTAAAGGGGAATGAAGCAAGAAGGATCTTTTGTTTTCTTTGGAGGAGTTCCAGTCTTTTACCTTGGACACCATCCTGGCTTCCAGAACTGACTTCAATCTCAAGCACTGATCCTTCAGCCTCCTGCTATGGACCCTCCAACCTCTTGGAGTCTTCCACACCAGACTCTGTGGACAGTCACCATAAGCCAATCTGTAAATTCTTATATATATATATAATTTGGGGGGGCAGGTACCAGGAATTGAACTCAGGACCTTGTGCTTACCAGGCAGGTACTGTACCTCGGAGCTATATTCCTGGCCCCTCATATATTTGTGTATCTTGTATTAAATCTGTTTTCTCTAGTAAGCACTGACTGATACAATATGTCTCCATACATCACATGCTAGCCCAAAACGTACAATTCCATATTTGTATCAGTTAAAATCAATTTAAATTGAAAAGTAAAGTAAAAAAAAAAATACAGAAAACAGCCCCAGGACAACTGAAACAAATAGCTGAGTTGCAAATAAATTATGCCATGTATCTAGGTCATCCTGATTTGTTTTTTTTTTTTTTTTTGAGGCAGGGTCTTTCTATGTAGCCCAGGCTGGCCTCAAACTCTCAGTGATCCTCCAGCCTCAGCCTCCCAAGTGCTGGGATTACAGGCGTGTGCTATCACACCCAGCTTCTTGGTGGTTTTAATTGCCTTTCTCTGGTTTTCTAGCTACCTTACATTTTCATGTTGGCAGGTAGGGGGAAGTTCAGAGGTAGAGCACTTAGCAAGTTGAAAGACCTGGGATCACAGCCAGAGACAAAACAAAACAAAACATAGCTTTTGTGTTTTATTCAATATTATTGTAGCAGCTCTCTTGAGGTATAATTCACATAGTATATAATTTACTCATTTAATTTGTACAATTCAACACTCTGTAGTATATTCACAGAATTGGGCAACATTCCCATAGATAATTTTTGAACTTTTTTTTTTTTGATCATCCCCAAAGAAATCCAACCTAGAGAGTTAGGTCTTTTATTATTACATAGTAATTCTCTTTATGGGTTTTTTCTATATCCTATGTTCTATATGTCTCTATTTAAAAGATTATAACTCTTAAGTGCCTGTCTGACAGGCACGAGGTTGTGAGTTCAATCCCTGGTGCCGCAAAAAATAAATAAATAAATAAATAAAAGATTATAACTATATTCTTTTATAAAAGGATGTTGTTGTTTATCCATTTATATTTAGTGTGATGAATAATACATTTGGATTTCTTTTTTTTTCTTTTTTGTGACACCAGGGATCAAACTCACCACCTTGCACCTGCCAGGCAGGTGTTTAAGCTGCTGAGCCAAACTCCCAGCCCTAAATTTTTTTTTTTTTTTTTTTGTGGCACCAGGGATTGAACTCACAACCTCACGCCTGTCAGACAGGCGCTTAAGTCACTGAGCCAAACTCCCGGCCCTGGTTTTTTGAGGCAGGGTCACACTGTGTAGCTCAGGCCAGCCTTGTGCTCGCGCTGTAGCCCAAGCCGGCCTTGAACTCACAATGCTCCTCCTACCTCAGCCTCCCCAGTGCTGGGATTAAAGGCGTGTGCCACCACGCCCGGCTTCCCAGCCCTAAATTTTTTTTTTTTTTTGGGGGCACCGGGGATTGAACTCACAACCTCACACCTGCCAGGGCAGGCGCTTAAGCCACTGAGCCAAACTCCCAGCCCTAGCCCTAAATTTTTAAGGCCTTGAACTCACATTGTAGCCCAAGCCAGCCTCGAACTCACAACGATCCACCTACCTCAGCCTCCTGAGTGCTGGGATTAAAGGTGTGTGACACCACGCCCGGCTTGGATTTATTTCTGCTACATATTTTGTACTTCCTATTTTTAGCTTTTGTTTTTTTATCAGATTACAGAAATTGGAGTCATATTGCTTCTCCACCTTTTGGCTGAAATCAAGTGTAGAACTAGTGTATTTTTTCAAAGGTTTGCTTCTTAACTCTGAGATGGTCCTACCGGATTCATTTATCTGTTAGAATTCATTTATCTGATGGATTTTTCTGTGAAGCTACCTTTATCTTCCTGAAACAAATTGAACCTGGTTTTTTTTTTTTTTTTTGGGTGCTGGGGATTAAACTCACAACCTCGCACTTGCCAGCCAGGTGCTTAAGACACTGAGCTAACTCCCCAGTCCTATTTTTTGAGACAGGGTCTCACTATGCAGTTCAGGCTGGTCTTGAACTCACTTTGTAGCCCAGCCTGGTCTCAAACTTGCAATGATCCTCCTGCCTCAGCCTCCCGAGTGCTGGGATTAAAGGTGTGCACCACCACACCCAGTTGAACTTGTTCTTGACTATTAAAAAAATACTGTAAAAATATGCAGGTTGAAACTGGGCAAAGGACTTTTAATGTATGGAAAAAAATTACAACTTTTCTGTATCTTTAAAGTCTTTTTGTCAAAATGATATAGGGATGATTTAGGATCTCCAAATAATCCAAATAAGGGAAATATAACTCCCAACCTAGAAGATGTCTGATACACTGAGTTCCTGTTCTTCAAAAGTGAAGAATTTTTTTTTCTTTTGTCTTTTTGAGACAGTCTCACTATGCAGTTCAGGCTGGCCTTGAGCTCACTTTGTAGCTGATCTTGAACTTGCAAGGATCCTCCTGTCTCAGCCTCCTGAGAGTTGGGATTCCGGGAGGGTGTGTACCACCATGCCCACCGAAGAATAAATTCTAAAGAATAAAGGAGGTTAAGAGGACAAAATATTTATTGTAGGAAAGAAAGCTTCTAAGAGAGACAGAAGGGGTCCCAAGTGGGTTGCTGGATACCCTGCTTCTCAAGGGAGTTTATAGAGCAAAACCACGAGGTGAGAGCCAGGTGTGGTGGCGCACACCTTTAATCCCAGCACTCCGGAAGCTGAAGCAGGAGGATCATTGCAAGTTTGAGACCAGCCTGGGCTACAAAGTGAGGTCAAGGCCAGCCTGAACTGCATAGTGAGACCCTGTCTCAAAAAAACGGCTGAGGATTAAGCTCAGTGGTATAAGCGCCCATCTGGCAGGCTCAAGGTTGTGAGTCTGATCTCTGGTACCAAACAAACAAACAGAAAAAAACCCCACAAGGTGAGGTAGGCCTAAGGTGGGGATAGGTGATTGCAAGCATATTGATCCAATGGGAAATCACAAGACAGGTGGAAGACGGGACAGAGCTATGGTTAACCAATAAGATTAAGAGTATAATTGCAGGTAATATTGATTAAACGGGGTCAAATGGGGAAGCAAGTCAAGTAGCAAGTACACTTGGACTGAACAGGGAACTTTCCTGGAAGGCAGGTTTTGGTCCCCCACCCAAGGTGATGGATGCCTATTTAGAATATCAAACTCTAGGGCTGGGGATGTAGCTCAGCGGCCTAAGCTGCCTGCCTGGCAAGCAAGGTGCTGAGTTCAATTTCCAGTACCAAAAACCAAAACCAAACAAACGAAAAGAATATCAAACTCTGCTGTTCATCCGTAGGGGACTTATGTGGGTGTAGCCATTTCCTCTATCCTGAGGCCTGACCTTCAACGAATGCACCTCCAAACACAGGTGTCTTCTGCATTGACCTTTTCTAAGGGCCTGACCCTGTCTGACTGAGTATATTTCTAAATATCTTAGCTGTCTATAATAAAAACATTAATAAAAACACTGTTTTGAAAGAAACAGTATTCCGATTTTGTTGTTGTTGTTTTTGTTTTTGAGATGAGGTCTTGCTATGCAGTGCAGGTTGGCCTTGCATTCACAGCAATCCTCCTGCCCCAGCCTCCAGAGTGCTGGGATTACAGGTGTGTGCCACCACACCTGGCTCAGTATTCTGTTTCCCACTTAGTACACTTTAAAATTTTTGAAACACAAAGACAGACTAGTTTGATCTTCCCCTAAGCCACACAAACCAGGCAGGGCCCAGGAAAGGAGAAACCAGACTGCCTTTCCTTTGAAGCGCGCAGATCATTTGGGGGCCCAGAAAAAGGGAGGCCAGTCCCCCGTTCCCATGAGTCAGCAGAGGCCATGCTGGGTCTGGAAGAGCACATCAACAAGCTAGTTTGATCTTCCCATAAGCCACGCAGACCAGGCGGAGCCCCGGAAGAGAGGAGCCAGGACTGCTTCTCCTGACCGCACAGGGGCTGAGAATCACGACTTCCCGAGCCCCCAACCCAAGCAACCGGTTGGTGCAAAGGACAGCCTGAGTTGACAGCAACTGAGGTACAAAAACAACCAAATGCTTGTATTGTTTGATTGACTTTGCAGGACTAAGGCCGATAGTCTGAGTATCTATCAGGAGGGTGACAGTATGCAATATGGCAAATATGGGGGATTTCCTTTTGTCTTGTTCTTGAAATCCAATATTATTGTTTTGTTTTGTTCCAACTTACTGTTTTGTTTTATTAAGCTCCATTTTGATTGGTTTTGTTTTGTGTTATTCAAATTTTTTTTTTTTTGGCAGCACTGGCGATTGAACTCATAATCTCGCACCTGCCAAACAGGCACGTAAGCCACTGAGCCAAACTCCCAGCCCTAGTTTTTTGAAGCAGGGTCGCACTATGTAGCTCAGGCTGGCCCTGTATTAGCTTTGTAGCCCAAACTGGCCTCAAACTCACAATGCTCTGTCTACCTCAGCCTCAAGTGCTGGGGTAAAAGGCGTGGGCCACCACGCCCAGCTATTTTATTCGATTTTAATATGTCTGAGGAAATGGACAACTATTGTGAAGATAAGAAGATATTTTACAGTAGCCATTGTTGATGACCTATTGCCCTGTTTTGAAGTTATGTACCACTTTCACTGCTTTGTTTGGCTTGGTTTTATTCTGTTTTGTACTGTTGTGTTTTATTCTTCTTAAAAGAAAAAAAAAAAAAGAAAAAGAGTGAGGCTGGTGTGGTGGCACACACCTATAATCCCAGCACTTGGGTGGCTGAGGCAGGAAGAACTGCTATACGTTTGAGACCAGCCTAGGCTACAAAGTGAGCTCAAGGCCAGCCTAAACTGCCTAGTGAGACCCTATCTCAAAATGCGCCCCCCCCCAAAAAAAAAAGAGTAAGGAGGGAGGAAGAGGAAGGAAGGAAGTGGAGCAGAGTATGTAGCTCAGTGGTACAGCACATGTGGAATGCCCTGGGTTCAACTCCAAGCACCAGAAAGCCCTCCTTCTCACCACCTCTTGGCAAAAAAGAAACCACGTTGTCATTAGCAGCCACTAGATTTCCCCCTGGTTCTCTCCAGCTTTCAAAGCTTCTACTCTCCTTTTTGTCCCCTTGCATTCTCCTATTGAGGATACTGGAATTACACAGTATGTGACCTTTGGGGCTGGATTCCCTCACTTAGCATGATGCTTTCCAAATTCATTCCCCACATAGCCTGTGCCAGTCTTGTATTCCTTTTTTTTTTTTTTTTTGTGGCACCGGGGATCGAACTCACAACCTCACGCCTGCCAGACAGGCACTTAAGCCACTGAACCAAACTCCTGGCCCTAGTTTTTTCAGGCACGGTCCCATTATGTAGCTTAGGCTGGCCTTGTGTGCTCGCATTGTAGCCCAAGTCGGCCTCGAACTCACAACGCTCCGCCTACCTCAGCCTCTCCTGTGCTGGGATTAAAGGCAAGCGCCACCACTTGTATTCCTTTTCTGGCCAAATAATATACCATTGTGTGGTTATGGATATGCATTTTGTTCCTTTGTTCATCAGACCATGAGCATTTGTGTTGTCTCCACTTCTAGTTATTATGAATGATGCTCCCAAGAACATTAGCACGAAAGTTTCTCTGTGGGCATATTATTTCATACATATTTCAGAGCAGAATCACTGGGCCACAGGTCACATAGGGCTGGCCTGCAACTCACCATGGAGCCCAGGCTGGCCTACGACTCCTCCCAATCATCCTGCCTCAGCCTCCCAAGTGCTGGAATTACAAATGTGGGACACTAACGTGCCACCCTGGTGGGACACGCCTTGTGGGTCCTGAAGAATTGCCAAAGTTTACAAAGCAGATTTATAAATTCTTCACATCCTCAGCAAGACTTATCATTTTATTTGTTTACTTTAGTCATTTTAGTAGGTTGCAGTGGTATCAGTGGTTTCGACTTGCATTTCCCTGATGGCTAATGATGTTAAGCATCTTACCACGGGCTTATTTATTAACTGGTGAGGCCTGCTAAGGGAGGACTATGGGGTTGTATCAGCAGCAAGTTTCTCTTGAATTTGTGTCTAGATTGTTGGAAGAATCCTCTCTGTTGTGATGAAGCCCAGTTGCGCTCACCCGGTGAACAAAAGGCTTTCTGTGAATTTTTTCAAAGAATAACACTCGGGTCTAGCCTGGATAAGAAGTTTAGTTTAAGGAGAACTTGCAGCAAAATAAATGAAGTTAACTGAAGGGTTATTTCGGCCTAAGGAAGAGGCCCATTGTGTCTGAGTGTGACACACAGTTCATCTGAGCAGATCTATAGAAAAAAAAAAAACAAGCCAGTGTCAGGTTTTCGCAGAGTCCACTGATAGTTTCATGTGTATCATTTCCAATACGGGTTGAGTTAGAAGTGAGAGAAAGAAAACCGACTGAGGGCCTCAATCCAGTCCAGCTGGAGAAACCCAGCCCTTAATTTACAATCTCGCTTCACTACCCCGGAAGTCGGTTCCGAGGGGTCGCGCGCATTCTCCTGCTGTGCCCCAGGTCCCGCCGAGGGGTGGCACACGTCTCGGGAGGGAAAATGAGGCGCTGCTCTGAGCGCTGTTAATAAAAGCCTGCAAACCAACCGCCTGTTCAAACTCACCATGACCCTGCAAGTCCAGCCCGCCCCGGGGAAGCCGACTTCGGGCCCCCAAGGCCGACTCTTCGCCGGTGCGGGTGCCCGACTAAGATAGAAGGCTCGGGAAGGTGGCTCCCGTCACGCCCAGACCCGAACATCCTGCCTCGGAGCCTACCAGTCCTCCTGGTTCCTCCGCTGCGCTGGAGGCCCCGCCCCATTACCGCAATTTCATTGGCTCTGCTGACTGGCCCCCGATTGTCGGCTCCGGATTGGTCAGCTCAGCTGCCGCTCGGCCTTCTTCCCGGGGCGAGCGGCGAGCGTGGCCACGCCTCTTACGTCGGGACGCTCGGTGGCCTAGGGAGGCGCCGTAGTCTCCTCAGAGAAGGAAGGGGCAGCTGTCGAGGAGGTGGTATGGTGCTGAGTTTCCCGGCAGAGCCGACGGGGTCGAGGCAGTCGCGGCCATGAAGGTGAGGGGCTGGTGGAGCCCCTCAGGGCCTCCCTGCCTGTCCCGTCTCTCAGAGCGCCGGCTCGCCTCCCGCCTCAGCGATTACCCGCCGGCTCCGCGCAGGGGGCGCCGGCCGGCTTGTGGGTCCCCGCCTGACCCTGTGCGGCGCGGCTGCGCCCCGGGACCCCGGCAGCTCCGCCGCGCCGCCCGCCCGCCAGCGAGCTGGGAAGGGGCGAGGCCGGGCGTCCCCGCGCTCCTCCGGAGTGGGCCCGGTGGGCGCCCAGCTCTCCGTGTCTTTGCACGGCCTGCCTGCTCCCGGCCGAGTCCTTGAACTCACCCAGATGCCGGGAGCATCACGGGACCCGCGGCGCCGGTCGGGGCCGGGCGGACGGGGGAGCGGCCGCGGCTGGCGGGGATCCAGCCCGAGGGGTCCCGAAGGTTGAGCGCCGGGCCCGGAGCAAGCGCGGGGCGCGCCGCGGGTCAGTGGGCAGCTCTTCAAGGTAGGAGCCAGAGCTGCAGCGTCGGCGATAAGTTTTAAGACGAGGAGGAAGGAGGGAAGACTCTGGCCTACTTTTAGCGGTGGTTCTCACAACTTGATCTGTGCGCGGCTGTCCGTTCGCGTATTGATTCATTAGTCGAACTCGGACCGAGCGGGATGAGTCATAAATAAGGCGATGCTACTCTTACAGAGACGGCTTCGTTAATGTCAACGAAGAGGTGTGTTTGATGTGGGTAAGAGAGCTGCTGGATTCTCCTCGTAGAGCGTCCAGAATTCACTGGGGAAGATTGAAAAGAGAGCGTCAGGTGGCCGGAGGAATTCAGGTATTCCGCAGGGACAGCGCCGCGGGGGTTAGCCCGAGAGGGAGGGAGTCGCACCGGGCGAGTAGAAGTAATTCAGAATGCAAGACTGCCCTTTGGGAAGGAGTTCGCCAATGAGAAGGAAGGCATGCACAAGTTATAAACTTTGAGGCAGATTGATAAATCAACAAAATAGGGCAAAGCCTCAAGAGCAAGAAAAGCTACCTATTGCAGGAATGTTGACCATCGATAACTTTTGACCCTTGTTTTGAAGCATGGAGGTGTTTGTAAGAATTTTTGTTTTGGTCTGCTGTAGTCGTGCACTCCTGGAGTCCCAGCATTTGGGAGGTTGAGGCAGGAGGATCGCTGCAAATTCGTAGCCAGCCTAGGGTACATAGCGAGTTCTAAGTCAGTCTGAACTACTGGGAGAAAAAAAAAAAAAAAGGATTTTTGCTTGCTAGTTTTGTTTTGTTTCTGTTTTTCCGAGACAGGGTCTCCGTGTACTTCAGGCTGGCCTTGAACTCACTGTGTCACTCATGCTGGCCTCAAACTGGAGATAATCCTCTTCCAGCCTCCTGAGTGCTGGGATTTCCAGGCAGAAACCACTAAAACCACTATGTCTGGCTCGAAGAACTTGTTTTTAGCTTTCTACCTTATTTATAAAATAGTTCAACTTAGAATAGCTATTAAAATACCTAGGCGCTTGCTCGGCAACACATATACTAAAATAACTAGATGTAACTTTATTTTTTTGATGTAACTTTATTTGGTCAAAATTTAGGTTTTGGTGTGTTAAGATAAAAAAAGCAGAAGTCTTTATATATAATACCTCAAAGAATGTCATTGTCTTTATTATTAAATATGTGACCCATGAAGGAAATAGAAAGGGAAGGAGAATAAGGCATCAGTCCAGTTTATAAGTTTTTAAATAAGTTCTTTAAAACAAGTGTTTTTTAATTTAAGTAGAAGATACTGTTTTTTTTTTTTTTTTATGGCACCGGGGGTTGAACTCACAGACTCGTGCCTGCCAGACAGGCACTTACGCCCCTGAGCCAAACTCCCAGCAAGATACTGGTTGCTGTGTTGAAACTTTAGAGAAAAAAGTTCTTGCTCAGTAATTCAGGGTGGCCTTGAACTCACTAGGTCAAAATGGCCTCAAACTCGTGGCAGTCCTCCTGAGTGGTGAGATGACAGGCATGTGCCACCATGCCCAAGTGAGAAAAATGTTCAGTAGTGGTGGAAAACATGTGAAAGTTACTTTTTTTTTATTTTAGTCAGGGTCTCACTATGTGGTTTGGGCTGGACTTGAACTCACTAGCCCAAGCTGGCCTTGAATTCATGGTGATCCTCTTGCCTCAGCCTCTTGAGTGCTGGGATGACAGGCATGTGGCACCACCCTCAGCTAGAAGATAACTAACATGTTTTCTGAAACCAAATGTAAATCAGAATAGCCCTGGTTTGTGCAAGATAAGTTATGAATGCCACTTTCATTTGTGGTTTTTTTTTGTTTTTGTTTTTGTTTTTTTGCGGCACCGGGGATCGAACTCACAGCCTCACGCCTGCCAGGGCAGGCACTTAAGCCACTGAGCCAAACTCCCGGCCCTGGTTTTTTGAGGCAGGGTCGCACTATGTAGCTCAGGCCAGCCTTGCGCTTGCGTTGTAGCCCAAGCGGGCCTCGAACTCACAACGCTCCACCTACCTCAGCCTCCCAAGTGCTGGGATTAAAGGTGTGCGCCACCACGCCCGGCTTTCATTTGTGGTTTTATAAAACTGGATTCACAAAATTGAGGATTTGGGCAGTTAATTGTTTATTACTCAACTTCATATTGACTTCTATTGACATTGTTTAATTGTAGGTATTCTCATCTGTGGACACCTAGGTAAGGTAATTGATTCCTGAGGTTTGGGATTCTAATGTGAATATCCATATAAGCAAGGACTTCTTTGAATAAAATAAAAGCTTAAGAGCTAAACAATTACATAAGAACATTTTCAAATCTATGAGCAGTTGATTTTAGTGTGTATGTGGAATGGGTGTTTTCTTTAATTTTTTTTGTTTAGATTTGACTTTTTAGCTGGGCATTGTTGTGCACTCCTTTAATCCCAGCACTTGGGAGGCTGGGGTAGGAGAAGTGTTGTGAGTTCAAGGCTGGCTTGGGCTACAACACGAGCACAAAGCCAGCCTGAGCTACGTAGTGTGACCCTGCCTCAAAAAACCAGGGCCAGGAGTTTGGCTCAGTGGCTTAAGCGCCTGTCTGGCAGGCATGAGGCTGTGAGTTCCATCCCTGGTGCTGCAAAAAAAAAAAAAAAATTGACTTTTTGGATGTTTATAACCTTGAGTTCATCTAATCACTTCCCTATAAGGGCCTTTTTTTTTTTGAGACTGGGTCTTGCCATGCCTCAGTCTTCTGAGTGCTAGGATTACAGGAATGTGCCACCACGCCCAGTTTATAATGGTTTTTCAAAAATTCCAAATTGGTGTCCTATGTTAATTTGATCTAATCCTCTATCCTGTTTTTATTTTTTATTTTTTTATTGTTTTGATACCGGGGATCAAACTCACAACCTTGCACCTGCCACACAGGCGATTAAGCAACTGAGCCAAACTCCTGGCCCTAGTTTTTTTTTTTT
>RJWM01039943.1:0-15782 GCA_004363535.1 Dasyprocta punctata
TTTTCTCTTCGCTCAAATAAATAAAAAAAAAAAACATATAAAGATCTCAAAAAAAAAAATCAGGCCTCCGAAATTTAAACATCAAATCCAAAAGTGGTCATCTGAGATGAATACACACTTCTCAGATGAAAAAATACAAACAGCAAATAATTTTATGAAACAATGTTGAACATCACTGGTCATTCAAGAGATGCAAACTAAAACAACATTGAGATTCCACCTCACCCCCGAAAGAATAGCTATTGTAAAGAAATCAACCAATAACAAATGCTGGAGGAACTGCAGGAAAAAGGAACACTTTTTCACTGTTGATGCAAATGTAGACTGGTGAAATTAGTGTGCAGATTCCTCAAGAAACTAGGACTGGAGGTCCCATTTGACGCAGCTATTCTCCTTCTGGTTATCTTCTCAGAAGAATTAAAAACATACCATAGCGATATATGTGCACCCATGTTTATAGCAGCACAATTTCTAATAGCTAGATCTCGGAAACAATCTAAATGCCCATCAACTAAGGAATCAACTGACGAATGGATGAAAAGATGTGGTACTTTTATACAGTGGAGTACTACTGAGCCATAAAGAAAGATAAACTTGCGACTTTTATAGGTAAATGGATGCAACTAGAGACCATACTGATAAGTGAAATAAATCAGACTCACACGTTAAACATCATATTGGCTCCCTAGCGGAAAGAGCTGAACTATGTAATCATTAAGATAGTTATACTACTAAATTCTCTTAGTTCATTGAAAAGAAAGGTTTGTAGTAACATTGTTTGGACAATTAAATGCAGACAGCTTGTACTCTGAGTAATTAATTTAAAAATAACAATACACAATATACTATTGTTACCTTCTAATTATCATTTTTAAAAATTTAGGTTTCTTTTTCTCTTTAAAAAATGTTTAATGACAGATTTAAGCTCTATTAGTGGTTATATCCTTTATCGCGTTATAAAATATGTACTTCTAGTGTGTGTGTGTTAGTGTGTGTGAAACAAGTATGTGGAAAACTCTGAGGATACTGCACAAATAAATCTTTCTACATCCATGAAATAATTATTTCCATTAATTCAGTAAATCCCAAAGTCATCTTTTTTTCCTCACTGAACAATAGGAGGGGGAGAGAATACGTGTGTATATTGAAATTTTGATATATCTCTCTCTGTATTTATATATATGTATTCATTTATAAATGCATATAAGTAATTGAATAGACAGACATAGGTTTACAGATACAGAAAGAGATGTCAAAGTTATTAAGTACTTACGTGAATTTTATTTTTATATAGGTAAACATGTTGAGAAACAGAAAAAATTACAAATAGTTATTCAATAAATGTGCCAACTACTGCAAGATAGACTCAAAAGATCTCAGAAATTTTTTTCCATATTTGGAGTATGTCACAAAAACTGTGTGTCTTAATAAAATATAATTTTACAAATGTTTTCAAACTTTCAGTTGCAAAAAGTCTTGATAATAACATCCACATTGAATAGGTATTTTAGAGTGTGCATGCTTGGTGGTTACAGGCTTCCATAGCCTGAGGCTTGGTATACAGTTTTGAGAATCAGAAATGTACTGACAAAAGGAAATTGACTTCACCCCGCATCCAAGACTAAAGACAAAGTCTCTTTGTCTTGGTACTTACCTATTATGATGTATGGAAAGAAAGTAAAGATAAAACTTTGCAATAACCTCCTGAGTGCCAAATCACATAACAGTTTTCCAAGGAAATATGATGATTTTCCGTAGTATCCACTCATATACTCATTCCTATAGAAGACATACACAGATTGCACAACCTGATAATTTAATAAGACATCAACTAACAAGTGAGATTGTTTCTCTACATAGTTCTGCTGCCACACGTATGATATGAGAGCTTCCCAAGTCCTCTTTGCTCCATCTCTTCATGCTCTCAGATGATAGCACTTAAAGGTATCAGCCACAGGAGGCTCTCACTGTGGTCCTCTCTCATTACAGATCCTTCCTGTTGTCATTCACAACGTCCTCAGAACTCCCCACTATGTGCAGAGCCTATGTCACCACACTCTCCTCAAAGACTGTGCTTCTCCTCTGATGCTGGCTCTCTGTGAAGATCAGCACTTCAAGAACTGATCTCAGTGGACATGAGGGTGCTCTTTGCCCCACTTCTGATTATGAAGAAGGTGACATCATTATTCTTCAAGACCTCAAATGCAGCTTCAGATTGCTAACCTGTTTTTATACCTACTACTCATGTCTTTTTTTTAAAAAAAACAACTTATTTTAGTGATTACACCTCTAACCTACCCAGTCCTGCCAGCCACCAAATCCTAATCTTTGCTCTTCCTGACATCTTTCTTTCATAATTCTAAACTCTTCCTCTATTATTTTCATCCTTCCCTCTGTGATGGTTTCTTTCCTTGGTATGTCAATAGAGGCAAATCTCTTCCATCTTTGAAAACACAAGAAACAAATCATTCTTCTCTTTATAGTAAAGTAGCCAACCATTTGGCTCTTTCCACTCTTCTGGACACCTGTGGTTTAACTTGGTCACATCCTTTGTCATCTTTAACACCCAACTCCAGTTTGGTGATGGATCCATCACTTAATCTTGTGCAAACCTCTCAACGTTAACCCAAAACTCTTTAGCCCCTTTATCACTGGTTCCTCTGCACCACTGGCATTTGCTGAGTAAAATCTAAACTCGTAACTCTTTTAACTTGGTGTGAGACCCCACCAAACGCTTGATTATACCCTGGTCCTTGGCTACATTATCTCAATAAATGCTGGTGATCTCCATAAAAATTTAAAATTTCAGTTACAAATCACAAATATTTACAATTTAAAATTGAGAACTAAACAAGTACGTAAGGAAAAAAAATTTTAAAGTACACTAATAACGCACAGTATGATACTCTCAGGTATATTCTGGATGTAACCATTTGCCCAACAACCCCTGATGGCCCTTCCCAGAGAGAGTCCTACTTACCTAAAGAGCTTCTTCTCCCTCAGAAAGAGCTGCACTGTAGACACGTGGCCAAAACAATGGGAGGCTGTCAACATATAGAGCATCCAGGCTCTTTCAGGAGAGAAAAGAAATGAAAACAACTCAGCTATGAAATATCTTTACGTCAGTTTTCCACTCACAGGGTTTTCCAGAAATGATGTCATATTTAACTGTTCAAAGAAAAATAAAGAATGTAGACCTGCTCTGAGGAAAATTAAGAGGAAGAGAAATCAAAAGAACAGAGTAGAAGTAGGCACTAGTCAAACTCTTTCATAATTCTAAACTCTTCCTCTACTATTTTCATTCCTTCCCTCTGTGATGGTTTCTTTGACCTGGAATTGAGACTTCAGAAAGTATGTTTTCCTTTAGTTGAGTTTAGCATATTTTTTTACAAAGCAAATGTTAAACTTTTAGATTTGGGCATACTTCCTACATGGATGTTTTCTGTATGTTTTGAGGCCTTAAGGTTTTCCAAAATTTCACTGGTGGTCTGGACTTTGCACAAGTCCTGGATCTTTTCAGCATGCTCATAGGATATTATAGTCACATGAGCTAAAGTTTGAACCACAAGTTTTTATGGATTTTACCTATATCTAATGATTCAGAAAGTAATGAAAAAACAACATCATGTCTTCTTTGATTTCATGTAGACACAAGCCACCTATGTCTCAGCCTGCTAAAGGGTGAATTTCTGCCTAACACAATGGACTACTCCTGATTCTCAACAAGGAATAAAATTCAAAGACAAGTTCAAACTTTGGTGAAACTTGAGGACACTATGCTTAGACAAATAAATCACAAAACATACACACACACACACACACACACACACACACACGTACTATATAGTCTGTAGATTCACATACATAAGGCTCCCAGAGTAGGCAAATTCAGAGACACAAAAGAGAACTGTACTAATCAGGAGTTTGGATAGGTTTGTACAGGAAATTACTGTTTTAGTGGACAAGGAGATTATTTCTGCTAAGATAAAAAGCTGTGGTAGAGTTGGATGGTGGTAATAACTGTGCAACGTAGATATACTTGACTTTACAGAACCATACACTAAAAATAGTTACAACTGAAAATATGTGTTACAAATACATACATATGTATAGGTATGGCAAAGAAAGTAAACCTTTTTATTCAGTAATCCTACATCAACTCATCTCACTACAATTAAACAATGACATACTGCACTTGTCCTGTATTGAAATTATTAACAGATATCCATAAGCTTGAACAAAGTGACAGCATTTCCCAAAATCAAGACACAAAATAACTTACCTACTCTGGATTACAGCACAACCTTTTTTTATCCCAAGAAAAAAGACAGCTATAAGAACTGCCTCTATGATATTGGTAAGGATCTTTCAAAAAAGAAAAATAAAAAAGAAATGAGTTTCAGTTAAAAGCAAAAATATTACACATTATCTACTATTAAGATAGATGTAGATATAGATTATCACCGCTGAACTAAAGATGCTATATGTGCTCACCAAAGTTCCATGAAAATTATAAAGTATACTTTATTGGACTGTTCCCGACATTAAAGTAAAAGTTTATGAGTTGTGTGAGGAGCTAACAGGATAACGGAGGTGATGACTGGAAAAGCTAAAGTTCCTCCTAGTGTCTTGCCAGGCACTGCCAGAGCAGGGCACAGCTCAGGTGCTGCGATCATGAACGCCATGAAGTGTAAAAGAGCAATGCAGGCACCTGAAAGGGTCCTTGTGGGAACAAAATAAAGTCTACATGACTACGAGTTGTGTCTTGAACTGACATCTCCGACTCTGCCAGTGGACAAGCACAGTTTTATACTGCATGAGGTAAAAGTAAAAACAAGATGCATTTAAACAGAATTTTAGGTCTATGAAGTAGCTCAGAGATAGAGTGCTTGCTTAGCATGTACAAGAATCTGGCACTGATCCCAGGTATCAAAAACTGAATGAATAATAAATTTTTTAAAGCACACAATGGCACTTTCCACAATAAGGAGTTATATAGTGAACTGTATGCCAATTAACCAATCTCTAGAAGGATTTATGCTGATTGCATAAAAAAGGGAATTGTCATTTTAACTAAATCTTTCAACAAGTTTTCCCTAGGACACTGAAGATCATACTTTACTCACACTCCGTCACTGCTTGTCCATCAACCTCGGCCAGTGAGGCCTGCAGTGCACACATCCACCTGAGCTGCCAGTGCTTGCATCCTCCACCTACTCAGGCTGTGTGGATGGCTTGCAGGGGAACTGTACCAATATCGCCTTTGTTTTTAGGAGAAAAAGTCTCTGAAGGACCAGCAATTAGCTCAGGCTTCAGCACTACTTTATGATGTAATATAATGCAGGAATTCTACTTATTACATACAAAAAATATGAGAAATGACCATCTAAAAATGAAAATATCCTACCATACATCTTGGAAATGCCACAACTGTAAAAATTTCACAAGAATAGCAGTATCGCGACATGAAGTAATTAATAAAGAATTTAAAATTGAAAAAAAGTCAATGTAATAAAACACAATAATGATCTGTATTGACTAGTTTGTGAAAACCATAGTTTATGAAGGACATTACTTAAATGTTAAACTCATGAGTTAGCCTTAAAGAAATCCCCTTGCTAATCAAATAGTAATGAGGGTGATTCCATTACCCTGGCATATTTCATTATATTCTGAATATACTCTTCTTTGTTTTAGCAGAGCAGTTTTCCAAGATAAATGCTGATGGCTTCATCAACATGCAGTATGCACATTTCTGCTGAGTAAAACATTTTGTGATATTCCTCAAACTAGACACTCCCTATCCTGTGTTTTTTCCATTTAAACATAATACCTATCCCATATCCTAGTTACTTTCTCGATACTTGGACATATTACATAACATGCATAACTTAAACATGGTACCTAACACCCTAAACCACTCATGATTTTTAGAGGTTTCAGTCCAATGTTAGCTGGTCCTAGACATAAACTATGTGGGGAAAGGGCCTGGGTGGAGGAAATATGCTCATGTTACAGTGAACAACAAGCAGAGACAGAACACAGGTAGCAGGGAAGCAGTTGGATTTTCCCAGGTTGTGACCCAACGACCCACTGCTAATCAGTCCAGATCTCCTAGCATCAACTGAGGTATATCCTGAAATTGAATCCTAAAACCCACCATCCTATCACTTTTTATAACCCCACTTCTGCCTGGTGTGGTGGTGTAGGCCTATAACCCCAGCACTCAAGAGACTGAGGCAGGAGGATCGTTGTAATTTTGAAACCAGTTTGGGTTACAAAGTGAGCTCAAGGCCCATCCTGAACTGCATAGCGAGATCCTGTCTCAAAAACACAAGGAAAAAAAAAAAAACACTTCTGAACACATGGGACTGTGGTAGGATATAGGATCTAAATAATGATATACCAACAATATCACTATTACCAATAGAATGTTTTGCACAGGTTTCAAAGTTTTTAAACTACTTCTTAAACTATTTAAGTTTACAAATAAATTTGCAAGACAATGAATTTCATGAGAAAGCTCTGCTTTTACAAGGTGCAAATGTGTTATTCATTGTTACGAAAGAAGACCAGGCAAACTGAACATTTCATAACAAAAGAAATAATACTGCTATAATCATTGGGCAGTTGGTCTGTCTTCTTTTGATAAAAAAAACAGGTGAAACATGATAAGAATGTTACTGTTCAAAGATATTTACTCACTATTTTTGAGGGTGTGTTGTGAGGAATTTTTATGGCTATCACTAACAGAATGAATCCAGAGTCAAATGTTTAATATACTAATAGAACTCTCCATGCGACCAGCTACTATGTTTGCCAAGATGATTTGATCAGAAAAGCCCACAGCACATTAAATGAACAATATTCTCCTTAATAAAATAATTGCAAGATCTTCCAAATACAACCACTAGTAAATGGCCAATGCTGAAACACTGAAATATAAAACAAGTCAAAGAAAAACAAAAACAGCTGTAAGAAAATAGATGTAGGATTTATCTGCAGGAAACTAAAAATATTTCAATAGTTCTCCATATAAAACTAGAAATAATGAATCTACAAGAAGAATCTATTCCAAAAGTCAGTGACCAATGGTCCACTGACCAGAGGGCCAGTTATCTATTTGTGTTAAGCTATGAGATAAGAATAGATTCAACCAATTTTAATAATAGGGTGAGGAGATCAAGTATAATATTTCTTACAATAACAAATATATCTGAGATTGAAAATTTCATATTCATAAATAAAATTTTATCAACGCATAGCCTTGTTCATTTCCTTATGTATTAGTTATGCCTCTGTTTACAATAAATTAGCAGGATTCATGACCTGAGAAAAAGACCATATAGGATCTTTAAAGCCTAACGCATCCTCTACCAAAAAGGTTTTCCTACTGTTCTACAATTACTCCAGTATTTCTAAACCTGAACTGTAATTCTTGTTTGTTTGTTTGTTTGTTTTGCAGCACTGGGGATTGAACTCACAACCTCACGTCTGACAGACAGGTGCTTAAGCCACTAAGCCAAACTCCCAGCCCTAGTCTTTTGAGGCAGAGTCGCATTATGTAGCTCAGGCCGATCTTGGGCTCACGCTGTAGCCCAAGCCGGGCCTCAAACTCACAATGCTCCGCCTAACTCAGCCTTCTGAGTGCTGGAATTAAAGGCGTGTGCCATCATGCCAGGCTCCTGAACACTAATTGCCATGCGGAATTCAGAGAGATACAAGGTCCTGCACTTATTCTAGAGATGGATGCTTCTCTGAATTTTGCTGGGATTCCCTTTATGGAAATAACTTTCCTGATGCAACACAGACATTAAACATGTACCTGATGTTTACAGCACAAGGAAGTCTGGCAACAAACCACACACAGCCTTAATGTGTACAAGTAGGTGTGTTCTAATCGTGCAATGCACAGAACTACCATATATTTGTCTTGGATCAGATATATACAAATCAACTTTTGAGCAAGAAAGAAAAAACCTCATGCAAAAAAGTCCATGAAGGTTCTAAAAGTAGTGAAAACATCACATTACAGTGATGTATGCATACTTATGTTTATACCAGCACAATTTTCATAATAGTTGTATCTTGGAAGTGGTCTATATGTCCACTAACAGGTTGATGGACAAAGGAAATACGATGTTTATATAGAGTAGCGTACTATTGTATCATAGATAAGGATAAACTTGAGTCATTTGTAAGACCATGCATCCACCTTGAGATCATAGTGTTGAGTGAATTAAATCAGACACACAAACTTAAACATTGCGTGGTTTCTCTTATATGAGAACCCAAAATATGAACAAAAAGAAACACAGAAGACAGATAATAAGAAGTAGGGAGACAGAATTTTTTCAAATGGGAAGGGGATCAGCGTAAGGAGATGGTAAGAGAGAGGAGGGGAAGGGAGGAGAAAAGGAATTGCATTGTGTAGTGTATATGCAAAAAATCCCTACAGGGTATGTGACCACTATGTATTCCAAACACGGTCTGATTTAAAAAATAAATAATCAGCACATTATTTAAACTCAGTGTAACAACAGGTAACCAGGTTGATATACATACCTCATCGAACTTGCTTCTAAATGACATCAAATCTATTCTCAAAGGAAAATATTACTCTTGACTGATGGGAAACCAAAGTGATTGTGTTCTTATAGGAATGCTAAATTGTAAGCAACAGAAACTTTTGTTGCAATTGAAAGAATGACTCAAATGACAATATTGACTTTCCAGTGGATGAAAATAATACTCAGACATGAAAATTACAGTGCACATTTTAAGCATTCTCTAGTATTTCATTAGTGCCAAAATGGACAATCATTTTATGCTCAATAGAAACTCATTTACTGATAATAAAAACAACTCAAGAACAACCAGCAAAATTGATTCTCTTATAAATTATCAAAAAATAAACTAAGAAAACTAATGTTTATGTGCTAACAGGATTAAGGATAACAGAAAAGCCATAAAGAATAATAAACACCAAAATTAACAAAACCAGCAAAAAGAGAAGCATATTATGTCACCTTGGTGAAGAGATTGCTAAATTTAGTACCTGTTTACAAACTGCAGACTCTTTGAGGTATCTATTGATTTCCAAAGATTCAGATCTCTAAACACAGAAAGCACTAATAAGGAAGAGCACATGGCTTGCAGGCTCTTCTCTCAGGCAGCACACGGCCCTCACCACTCTCAGGTCAACTCAGGGACTTTGGGTTCCTTCATTGCTCGATTTCAACCACAAAACAACCTCCTCTGATCTCCTTCCCTCTCTGCTGCTCCACTCACCCCTTCACTGCTCAGACATACAGTACAATTCCATCACTAGAATGTTTTGTTTATTTTTATTGAATTATAATTTTTGTGGCCTCAAGAGAAGATAAGTTTCATGAAAGCAGAGTTTTTTTTTTTCCTTACTGTGCTCACTATTATCTTAGAGTTCCCAAGGTGCAACACGACCTTCTAGTGGTTTTCTGTAATGAACCAGTGAATGAAAGTCAACAGCTGTTAGAGAAATACAAATTAAATGGTATTTCCATTAGTAGCATATTTTGAAGCAAAATTCAAATTCTACTTAGATTATCCATCACAGTTTGTATTAAATATTCTGGGCTATTCTAACAAAAGCTTTCAAGAATTAAAAATTTAAAAATATTTTATTGTTCTAATGATTGTTTCTATATCCTAGATGGAGTGGGGGTGACAAATATATGAAAAGGTGGGTAGAAGATAAAGAATCCTGAAGAATAATTCAGAACCAAATTTTTTCCACATAACTCTTTTGCATCACAATGAAAAGCATCTTCCAGGTTACCTGAGTTATAGAGGTCCAATGATCACCCCAGAAATTTTTAAATGAGCGCCAGCTAATCCATTTGAGTTGGTGCAAAATGGAGGTGGCACAGGTAAAGTCCTTGAAGGCTAAGCTACTCTGCTTCTGATCATCTGAGAGTTGATCTAGTTCAGCTTTTATATTTCTGTAAAAGGATGAGTTGACATAGGTCTTGGCTAAGTTTTCTATGACTGGATTATCTCTCATGGAAAAATCTTCAATATTCTCACCTTTGTAATGAAAGTGGACAAAGAAGACAAATAGGATTACAGACAGGAAATGACTGAATACATTTCATTGTGACTTGTTTCTTGTATCAAACCTCAATTGTACAGCATGAGAATAAAAAAATAATAGGTTTTCAATGGCTATACACACTAAAAAGTCACATTTTACTAATGGCATACTTATGCATACAGCAAACTGACTGACTTTCTTCTTTCAGCACCAATTCTTAAAAAAGATGAATTTTTGCACAGATGTCCAACTGCTAATATGAAACACAGGATCTTGCATTTTACTCTGTGCAAAGTCTAAAATGCCAAGTTTCTTATTTTAAAAATAATGTATGATTAAGCACTCTTTGAGGCTGAGACAGGATTTCAAGCATGAGAATAGCCTGGGCAAGTCAGACCCAAGCCTCTCTCCATGATTCAGCGCCATTCGTTGAATGAAGAGGGAGAGAACCAGGCCTCACCAGGAGGTGATTCCCACCTGGAACCCAGCACAATGCGCAGGCCGCTGCCAGAGTGGGGACAGCCAGTCTCAAACCTCTCTCCATGAGTCAGTGCCATCCACAGACTGTGGAGGGAGACAACAAGGCCTCACCAGGAAGCAATCCCCACCAGGAAACCATATCATTTTCATTATTTTGTTGGGTTGGGTTTTATTTTTTTTGTTTGTTTGATTATGTTAAATCTGATGGCATGAGAAGTTATTTAAAAGATAGCAAGACATATTATAATAGCCATTTTGGTTTTACTATTGGCTTGTTTTGAAGTCCTTTATTGCGTTCATTGTTTTGTTTTTATTGTTTCTATTCTATTCTGTTATGTCTGATTTTCACTATGTCTGAAGGTATCTGCAGCTACTTGAAGACAACAAAAGGCATTATGGTAACTATTGTTGGTTTTGTAAGGTTTTGAAGTCCTGTATCACTTATACTGGCTTATTTTGATTGGTTTTATTCTGTTTTATTTTCCTTGGTTTTACCATCTTTAAAATAAAAATGATAGCCTGAGAAAATTAATAAGACCCTATATGAAAGGAAAGGAAGGAAGGAAGGGAGGGAGGGAGAGAGAGAGAGAGAGAGAGAAGAAAAGAAAGAAAGATAAAGAAAGAGGGAGGGAGGGAGGAAAGGAAGGAAGAAAGAAAGGAAGGAAAGAGAGAAGGAAGGAAGGAAGGAAAGAAGCAAGGAAGGAAAGAAAGAAAGAAAGAAAGAAAGAAAGAAAGAAAGAAAGAGAAATTTGCATTCATAGGAATTTACAAAACCTTCTTCACATGAGCTATCACATTGCTAAATCTCTACCACTGCAATTAGGTAAAACACTGTGAAAGTTACAGACACACATTCATGGTCTTCATCCTCTTTATCTGATTCCACAGCAGTGAAGACTCCATTGATGACATCCAGCAAGAAGACTGCTGGATTGGTGTAGCGATCACAGTTGTAACCTATGGAACAAAGAAGGAAACCAAGTGGACAAAGCTGATGTCCTTGGAAATAAAAAGCATTCATATCAGAGGGTAAGTGAAGTGAAGCATGTGAACATGGAATCTAAAAACTTCTCCTTCTCCCTCAACTTTTCTCTTCTCCCCTGACTCATTTAGCCTTACCTGAATGTGTGTGATGTATCAGTAACTCACTATATCATATATATCAAGAAAAAATAGAAGTGCTAGAGTGTATGTGCTCTCTGAATTCCCCTACGAAACAGTGGAACAGCCGCACATATGACAGTAATGATGACTTTCCCACCTATTAACCTCAGAAGTCTAATTTTTATACGTGATGCTATCATAACAAATCCCCACAGCAGCATTCTGCAGAGAATGTGACCAACAGAGCACACCTGAACTCGGCCTCAACTTCTTTTGATGCAAACATCTCAAATCAGCCTGAAATCTGACAGTTAAGTTCAACTCCTATGGACTCTACAGATTCCTATGTAGTATGCTGAATTATTTTTAAGTTAAATCGATTAAACAAATTCACATTAAGACAGGTGGCTAGTAAATATTTAAAATTGTATTTAGGTGAGGGGAAGCATCTCTAATCAAAAATGAAGCAGAGGTCATCTACCATTAAAAACTTAACTTTCTGACTCAAACTGATTGAAACAGTCCAGAAATACTGGAACATTAAAAAAAGATTATGTATAGGAAAATGGTGAGTTTGAGGCCAGACTGGGCAACTTAGTAAGTGAGACACACTGTCTCAAAATAAAAGCTTTAAAAATGGTTAGAGATGTAAATCAACATGTAAGCTCTTCCTTCAATTCTCAGTACCCCCCCCCCAAAAAAAGAGCAGGTATGTTCAAGTGATAAAATAACTGGCTGTGAGTCCAACACAATAATAACTAAACTCTCAAGAAAATGTCACCACACCTGGGAAGCAACACAAGCATAAGTCAAGGAGACAGACTCCAAGAGACACACACGTGCATGCATATTCAAATAGGACAGGAGTTAGAAAGGGACCTAAGAAACAAACAAGTGCTGCAAAATACTAAAAAGTTGTGATACAAAACTGTTCAAAGATGTTTTAGAGTGGTAGAACCCAAGTTTCATCTATCCAAGACCAGGCAGCACTCCTGTGACCTCCCATTCTCTCTTCCAGGATGCTTTGCATGAGGCACCCTCTGCATACAGAACTCAACCATACCTGCTGATGCGAAGTGCTCTACAGCCATCTGTGCAGGACCATGAAATAGTAGTTTTCCTGCAGCCAATAAGGTGAGGCTATCAAACATCTTGAAGACAGAATGCCAAGGTTCACGAATGGAGAAGATGGTTGTTCGTCTCTGCTTAGATATCCTAGAAAGGAGAGGAAAGAACCATCATTACACATCTGAACTTGGCAGTTCCTGATAAAATACTTCATTCCTGATTTTAGATTATTAGATCCCAACTGAACTTCATTTTCTCTTATAAATATTTCATTGAGCCTCATTTTATTAATTAATGCTAACTTTAGTAGTTTTATTTTAAAAAGGCAAGAGTTTCTTAAATTATGGTGCATCAACAGTATATAATCCACTAGAAGCCATATTAAAATGCAGTTTCTTGAACAGTCTTTCCAGACACTGAATTGGAATCTCTGTGGTGCATTCAAGGAGTCCAGATTGTTAACAGCCACTCCAAGCAATCTAAACATATACTCACTGTTGAGTTCTATGAATTAAATATGAAACCAATAATCACCTGCTTAATCTTAAATCTTCTTACACTTTGTGATTACTATTAATTATTCTACCTTGAGAAAGTAGCATTAATAAGCACCACACAAACACACATACAAATGATATAAATATACACATACATCTTTTTGCACACAAGAATCAAACATATAAAATTTATTTATCATCAATGTGTTTCCATCATATATATATGTATATATATATGATACACAATATATATATTTATACATACTCATAAGTATTTATTTCTTGGTTTTGTCTTCTATGGGTCTAGAAGTAATATTAACTCTGTAGTCTTCAAGCAATTAACACTAAACCAGGGCACTGCGCAGGTGAATAGGGTCCATAAAAAGTAGATGATGACACAGACAGATACTCAGAGGGAAAAGATGATCATCTACAAGGCAATGAGAGCGGGGTTGGAAGAACAACGCTATGAACACCTTGATCTCATATTTCTAAGCTCTAAAGCTGTAAAAAAATTAAATTTCTATTTTTAAGCCACCAACTCTGTGGTATTTTGTTATGACAGTACCTTAGCCAACCTTCACTCACCTTATTCACTAGGTTCTATCCCTCAGGCCTTTTTGATGTCACATGCTCAACAGACTGGCTGGCCACAGGGTCACTGGCTGTTCCTTCCATCAGAGCTCTCTCCTATGGGATCCAGCCTGGTCTTACTGCCCTGCTTGCAGTTCACATGCCACAGTCTTGAGGTCTTCTCTGACCCTCCTGCTACTCAAATCAGCCCTCACAACAGCCATGGATACCCTTCCCTGTGCTTCTCTTTCATTTTTCTTGATAGCACCGCTGTGTTGACTGACTGTTTCCCTCAAATGAGGAAGAAATTCTGCTGCTTCATTATTGCTTCCTATTGCACAGAAGTAACCAGATAGTAAAAAAATAAAAGAACAGTTCCCATAGCAGTTACCTTTTCAGCAATAAAAAGAGAACATGTGCTGTGCTCCAGTCTAAAGTATTGGTGGGCTCATCCAGGAACAAGATGGAAGGGTCAGTGACCAACTCCATGGCGATACTGGTCTTTTTTCTTTCTGCTCTAGACACACCGTCGATTCGTTCAGTTCCAACCTAAAACAAAGTATTACCAACAGGAATGAACACAGTCACTCACATTTGGTAAAATACTTTGTGTCAGTACCATACAAGACATTCTATCTTCTTATTCTCATTATTCTGAAGAGATAAAAAGAGGACATCTCAGAGATGGAAGAAGGTTCTGTTTTATGAGATGAGTAAACTCAGCTTCAAAACTTCTAAATGACTGAGATAAGATATGAAGCTCATCTTTTTAAAATATCTCCATAGCTGCCTTATCAAGTCAAATATGGATTTTTAAGGCGGTAAGTTAGAATACTACATGTATGGTACAACATAGTGAAATCAGAGTCTAAACCAGGTGATGAAAGCCAGATATTGTGGCACTCTGCAGTAATTCCAGCATTCTGGGAGGCAGAGGTGGGATGCTAAGTTTGAGACCATCTCTAGCCACTTAAGGAGACCCTGTGTAAAAAAAAAAAAAAAGAAAGAAGGATGGAAGGAAAAAAAGAGAAACAAAAGAAAAAGAAAGAAAGAAAAAAGGAAACTGAAAAGGGACTAGGGCTGTAACTCAGTGTGAAGGCACTGGATTCAATCCCTAATACCACAAATGAATGAGTGAGATAAAAACTAGAGAGCAAAAGAGAAAGTACCTGTGGAATTTACTTTTACTAATGTACATCTTTACTGTTTCAAGCAAAAGTCTTCAAACAGAATGACAAGAAGAGAGAGGATTTGGAATCAGGAAAATTTACCTTCGATCAGACTACATTAGCACCTTTTTAATTTCCACAACCCTTTCTCAACAGACACTGCCTACATGGTAACTCATCACAGGATATTTATATATATATTTTCAGACAAATGTGGAAGATGGGGTATTTCACAGTGCAGTTGTTTCAATCTTTTCATTCAATGAGTGTCATTTTGGGTGCTAAGATTAGGAAGTTTTGGGAAAGGCAGGAAATGCGAAACTGTAATTAAGAGTCTCCTAAAACATTACAATCTACTCTAATCATGCTACTTCTGGTTCTCAGTAGGTTTCTATTGAGAACTACAAATTGGAGACAATTTAGGGCATGTGAATATATACGGGTCTAATGAATATGGTCTTTTTGCTAGTCGAAAATAGCTACTGGCATTTTTATAGGTTTATAATATGTATTCAGTATGAAATACTACATAATTATAAAAAATTACATCAGTAAGAAAAAGTTGAGGAATTGAGGAATACAATATTAAAAACTGAGAAATCAAGTTGTTTCCTGTGATATTATCAGTGAAGTAATTAGATTATTTTCTCTGAATTTATGCTATTTTGTTAACAATATCATAAAAAGTAAAAAAATTATAATTATTTCAATGAGTTATATATGTGAAATTTTAAAAGTCAATAATTTCTTTGAATTTTTTTTTTTTTTGCTGAAAATCCCAGATAGCAATATAGAACAATAAATAGATTTTAAAAAGAC
>RJWM01039944.1:0-15787 GCA_004363535.1 Dasyprocta punctata
GACAAATCAGTCAACACAAAGGCAGAAAAGGAGAAATCAAGGGACTAGAGAGCAAATACAACAAATGGAAGAGCAAGCTGTTGGATTCAACCCAGATGTATCAGCAATTTCTTTAGAGGGAAATGTAACAAATGCTGAATGCTAAAGTCAAAAGCTAATGAACTTGATAACAGAAAAAAGAAATTAAAAACTCAATGCTGTTATTAACTGCCATATTTTCAATAAAAGGGCATGGAAAAGTGAAAACAAAAGGAGGTAAAATTCAATATATATGGCATAAACAAGTAGTCTTTAAAACAAGAAGCATTATCAGAAATGAGAGTGTTATTGTAATGATAAAAGTCATAATATTAGGAAGACATATCAATTCAAAATGTTTATATGCCTAATAATAATTTATATACCTGTAGATACAAACAGATGAGCTTTAAAAATTGTTAACAGTTTCATGATAACTGCCTTAATTTCTGATGCAATATACACAGGGAAGAATAGAGGTGCTTTGAAAAATGCATTTTTAAAATTTGCCTAACTGAAATGTAGGGAATACTATATTCAACTATTGCAGAACTCCTATCATTTTCAATGTTTCATGAAGCATTTTTTCAAAATGACCATATAATGGGCCACAAGTCAAATTTCAAAAATATCAAGATTTAAAACTATACAGAGTATATTATATTTACAATTTGGACTTAGTGTAAAAACCAGTCAGAAAATGAAAGACAATAAATCTCAACTATTTGGATATTGTACAATAATATAAATTACCTGTGATAGATGAAATAATGAAAATAAGAATATATTTGACCTGATTATCACAATAAAACCTATCAAAACCTGTATTACCCAAGTTTACTGCAGTACATAGAAAATAATTTAGAGCTATGAAAGGTAGAAAAAAGAGGTGATATTCAATGACAGGATTTCAAAGTCAAAAACCAGAACAAAAGAAGAGACACTAATTCCCTCAAGAAGCAGAAGGAAGGAAATGACAGAAATAAGGAACAGAAATACATGAGAAAAAAATTCTTTTAAAAAAACATAGTAAAATGTTGTTCCTTTGATAAAATCAATAAAAATTATTAAACCATTTACAAATATACCAAGGAAAAATGAGCAAGTATCAATTACTATAGTTTTCCCAAAAGGGTATAATTATATATTATAGACTAGTTCCTTGAAATTCACAGCTTATCAAATTACATACAAAAAAATTGAAATACTACTATATTTATTAGAGAGAAATACCGATTTTATATAAGCACTTCTCGAGTGGTATGTATGTGTGTTTGTATGTCTATATGTCTATATGTGTGTTTATGTATGCTTAGGGTTATTGCCTAACACACCTGTGAGGCCAGACTAGCATTGATTTAAATAGCTTATAAGGACATTACAGGAAAGCAAAACTATAGACAAATATTTCACGAATATATTCACAAAACACTTGAACCCCAAAAAGGGGTTACATATTACTAGCAAACAGATTGCATTCAGCAAATGCAAGTGTGCTTGGGATTAAAAAAATCAATCAGTATAAAACAAACCAAATGCATTCGATAGAATTTAATACTATTTTATGATTACGAATATTCATAGAATTATTTTAAAACCTTAGTACAAATCAGAAAGTAAAATAAAACACACATCATAGTAGCACCCCAAATATCAATAATATGAAACTCTGCAACAGGGGGAAAAGAAAGCACTGTAGTTCTGGTGAGAAGCAATTAAAAGCTTTACACACGAATGGTCAGAATGTAAATTGATAAAGTTTTTCAGAAAAATCACTTAACAGAATCTACTAAAAGTTAAAAATATGCATAACCTTTTTCCTATAAGTTCTACTCCTAGTAATTTATCCAACACAAATGTGTGGTTATGTGACTGCAGATATATATATATATATATATATATATATATATATATATTTAGTAGTTTTATTTATAGTATTTCCAAATTGTAAATATGATCAATATTTACTGGTAATAAAATGAATACAAATAGCATTATTCTTAAAGTGAAATATCACAGAGGAATGAAAATTTATTAACTTTTACACACAATAAAAATGTCACATTGATGTAATACAGACTGAAAGTAGCCAGACTGTAAAGAACACACAAAAAAATTCTGTTTCCATTATGTTCAAAGGCAGGTAAAATAATATATGACAATTCTCAATAATGAGAGTACATGCTGAAAAAAATTACTGGATAAAATGTAGGCTGGTCATATGCTACAACTCATCTTAATGAAGGAATGTACCTGTGCATAAATTTAAAAATTCATCAAGACAAAAAGTTTTGTTAACTGCATGTAAGATAAACTTCAATAACAATTAAGAAAAAGAATCAACTGGGCGTGGTGGCGCACGCCTTTAATCCCAGCACTCAGGAGGCTGAGGTAGGCGGAGCGCTGTGAGTTCGAGGCCCGCTTGGGCTACAACGCGAGTGCAAGGCCGGCCTGAGGTACATAGTGCAACCCTGCCTCAAAAAACTAGGGCCAGGAGTTTGGCTCAGTGACTTAAGTGCCTTTCTGACAGGCGCGAGGTTGTGAGTTCAATCCCCGGTGCAACTAAAAAAAAAAAAAAAAAAAAAAAAAAAAAAAAAAAAAAAAAAAAAAAAAAAAAAAAAAAAAAAAAAAAAAAAAATCAAAATATAATGTTTACATAGAAAAATGACCAATGAAAATATATGAAAAATAGATATTACTCAGACTATCAAGAAAATTTGCCCATTTTTTAGAAATAAGTTTAGCACAAGCCTACAAAGAAAATTCATAGAGGTTTAGCAAAAACTGTTTCCTCAGTAGGTTTTCAAATACGTTTGTAACTTATGTTTATGTTTATACTATTTTATACCCATTAAGCTGGCAAAAAACAAATCAAGTAAAAATTCTCAGGGTTAATGAGTATTTCTAAGTATCCAAATCTCATAAACATTTTATGGCAATTTAAATATATTTAGCCACATTGGAAAGTAAATCAGGAATTTTGAGCACTCTTAAAATATACATATGATATAATTCAGAAATTAGAACTCTAAGTATATAGCCTAGAGAAACTCTTGTAAATATTTCTAAGAGAAATGTAAAATACTGTCTCAGAATAGCATCGTTTAAAATGATAAATTTGAAATCATGCACAAAATACATTTATAGTTAATTGGATAAATAAAATGTTAAGTGATGCTAATCAAATATATTAATGAGCCAGATTCATATGCATCCTCAGGAGCAAACTGAAAATGAAAAATACAATAATAAAAGCAGGTTAAAGAAAATCATTTTAAACCGGGCGTGGTGGCGCACGCCTTTAATCGCAGCATTCTGGAGGCTGAGGTAGGAGGAGCGTTGTGAGTTCTAGGCCGACTTGGGCTACAACGCGAGCACAAGGCCGGCCTGAGCTACATAGTGCGACCCTGCCTCAAAAAAACCAGGGCTGGGGAGTTTGGCTCAGCGGCTTAAGCGCATGCCCTGGCAAGCACAAGGTTGTGAGTTCAATCCCCAGTGCCAAAAAAAAAATAAAAAAAGAAAGTCATTTTAGTGTATCATTATTGCATTAAATTTTACTTGTATATTATTCTTTAATGCATACATTATAAATAGAAATATATTTAATATAGATACAGTACTGTCAAATCTCAATAATTTTATTTGTCCATATTTTTTAGTTTTAACGGTATAAAGGGATAGAAACTACAAACAGAATTTTATGTTTTAAATGAGATACAAAGACAGCATCTTAAATTAACTTCAAGAAAGTGATTATTTAAAATCTAATATCTTAACAAAAAGCATCATTTTATTATGTGTCCTATGTCATCTTTAGTCTAGTTTTTGAGAAATAACAAGAAAACATTTTTTCATAATACCATCTTTGTTAGAAAATATGTGTTTTATTTTGTGAAGACTGAATAATGAATACAGACTTCGCATGCATTCTAATGATGTCAAAAAAAGAGAAGGGTGTAAATTTTCATAATGGCACTATCTAAAATGGGAAAAACTTAAAATTTGTTTAATATTCATAATAGATAATTAATGAGCAAAATCTCTTAATTGTAGAGTGTTTGGAGTATATTTTTAAAGATTGTGCTTGTGTCACATTTTCTGGGTTTTAAATTTACATATAGGAATTTTTGTATTCTATTGGGTACAAATGTATTAACCTTCACAACTATATTCACAAGCATATTCATAAGTACAGTTAGAACACAGAATATTTTCATCACTCCACGAAATTCCTCTTGCTACCTGTGAAGATTCCTAACGGCTGGTAACATGGATAAATTCTCTGTCCTTATATTTTTCCTATTGCAAAATATCCTACCAGTGAAATTTGAGAGTATGTAGCTTTTGGTTGAATTAAGAAAATTTGAAATTCAAAATGCCGTAAGACTAAATGGTTCTTTTTTTTCTTTTTTTTTTTAACATTTGCTATTATTCTATTGTATATATTTGACAGTTCAGCTATTCATTTGTTGAAGAACATTTTGTCAGTTGTTACACTTTTAGTGGTTATCAATAAAACTGATAAAAAAATTGCATGAGGCTTTAAAATGTGAATGCTGAGGTTTACAACAGTAGTTATGGAATTAAATCGTTTTCTGTTTTAATGTATATTTTTGTGGCTTAGAAAAAATGTGGTCCATATTTTGTATTTCTTATCCAAACACTTCAATGTCCTATGGCTTTATATTAAAAATAATTTCTTTCAACCTCTAGCAATTCCTTTTATGTAACATTCATAACAAATTTATTTTAATTCATGCAGTCTTAAGATTATTTCATTCACTTTTATGTAGGGTGATGTCTTACTCACTTTTCTCATAGCTGGGACACAATACCAGAAATTCTCTATTTAAAGGAGGAGCAATATATTTTGCCTCACATTTCAGGCTCAATAAAACCAAACCAAACCAAACCAAAACAAGGCAAACAAACAAAGAATGAACATCATACAGGGGAATAGTGAAAGAAAAGCTCTTAGTGACTGCGAAACAGAGAGAAATATGCAAGCAGTCAAGGAGGGGGGTACACTTCTCCAAACCCTTTTTCCAGAGATCAGCCTCTCCTTGTTTATATATCTATCTATCTACCTATCTATCTATTTATTTATTTTTAAGAGAAAAAAGACACATATAAGAAAGACACAAAGCAAAAGAGACAAACAAACATCAACAGCAAATCCACAACAGTAACATTATAGATTTACAAAACAAGATGATAGGAACTTGACAATGGTTGCAATATTGCATATTATTACCTTCAACATGGTTGTTTACATTAACAGATATAGACATGTAAAATTGATCTAATCATATGAATATTAACCAGTCTTTCTCAATAGCCAATACATTCAGCAGTATAGTCATTTTAGTTATCTTACATATATGTATATACAGATTTATGTTTTTTTCCCTTTCCCTTCCTTCTTTCCTCCTTTTGCCTTCCCCAATTACTTTTGCTCTTTGAGTAGTTTTTTACCCTTACACAGTATTTATTGTAGGTTTTGGATCATATATACTTCTTCAGTTTCTTACGCTAGGGAGACAACACAGTATTTACACATGCGGGTCTGATTTATCTCACTTATGAGTATGGTCTCAAGTCATGTCCATTTACTTATAAAAGTCTCAATGCAATCTTTCTTGATAGCTGAGTAGTACTCCATTGTATAAAAATACCACATTTACCAGAACACATCTACAAACACTGGGATAGCTGGAGTGCTTTCATAACCCAAATACCTTCCAAAAGCCCATCATCTGGGTCCATGAGGCTTTAGAGGAACCTCATATGAGTCATAACAGAGAGGAAACAAAGTATTTAGTAACAGCATTTATTTTTATTTTGTTTTGTTTTAGACTAGAAAATTTTGAAGAGATTTCTAAATTTTTATTACTAAATTTGAATGTTGTATAACACAATTTCAGATATAACTCAGAAGAATGCAGAGTTTGAGCCCATATGTTGATGCTTAGTTTCGTACGTATGTGGACTGCTAGCCATAATTTTTCCATAAATCTCTCAGTCAACACAATCTGAAGACTTAGTATAGCTGTCATCTGAAACTGTATTCCATAGAGCGTAGAGATGTAGTCATCTTGCTTTACTTCATAATATGACCTCCAAGTTTTGTGACAATTGTGTTCCAACTTTGGCAACTTCTTACTATTTGCTGTTCTTTGCACTATATGAATTATTTTAAATCTGACATTTATCTGTATTTATCTTTTAAAATCACTGTTCTTTTTAAGTGGAAGCTATACTAGTTAAAACTAGGTAATATAAACAATTTAATTTAAAATAGAAAATGTGGCCATTATTCTTGATACATCAATCCCACTGGGTTAAGAAAAGCTTTGCTGATTAGCTCAACAGGCTCTGTGGGGTGGGTCGTGGATGCAGAACACTGGGTATTCTGCATGTTCTCTTATGCCTTCGTTTTCAGCAGTGTTCCTCATTCTGCTTCTCCATTGTCAAGAACTAAGCAGCTCTGCTCCACCACATATTTCCATCAGGAGTTTTGTGCTTTTTTGTGTGACATTTTCTTACAGTTCATGCTTATTTTGGCTACTTAAATCTTCAGTGTGTTTTCAGGATAGGTTTCCCATGCACATTCATTGTGCATTCAAGTTATATAGGAACAAAATAAACTGAACCAAAGCAAGTAAAATACAATAAAATCTGTGTTATTGATATGGGGATTAAAGTGATACAATAATGATTTGAAATCTACTTTATAAATTTTAATTGAAAATTATAAACTTCCTTTCACAGAGTGAAATTTTATTTGATTTGTTTAATAATATCTGTGATGCATAAGTCATACTCAGCATTATTCATGAAATTGGCTTCATGTTTAAAAATTATGAGTAGATTCCTTGCCAGTGAGTGAATAGTGTAATTAGAGATCCAAGAACACAAAGAAAATTACTGACACCAAAAAAGTATAAAGTAAAATATGGTACAAAAATAACATTGGAAAATATTATTGATATACTATGTTTTTCTTCCTGAATCACATAGCTATGCGTTTAAATGAAAAGGGAATATGCAAGGCAGAGTTTTATAGATTACATCCTACTGATGTCTCTATTCTTTGTTTCTTTAGAACAAAGACTCAGTTTCAAAACACAGTTTCATGATTTTTTTCTTTTTCTTTGCTGACCATGACCTCCTAAGGAAACCTTAGATTCTTCAAAGACCCAGAATATGAATTCCTCTTCCTTCTCATTCCTCCAAATTGTAGGAGAGGGTTGAGTGGGGAAAAATACCTGAGAGCTGTTTTCATCACTACCTGAAGAGATCCTTGCTTGTATCAACTCCTGTGACTTTTCAAAGTCCCTCTATGACAGAGTAATGGCAAAATATTGAAGTTCAAAAAAGAATTAGAAAGGAGCTTTAAAACTTCCTTTAAGGAAGAGCCAGGTAAAAATTTGCTTCTTATAGTCTATTACAACTTTTTGATTCCATGATTACCTATCTTATTTACAATTGGTGTTGAAAATAACTCCTCCCTTGCCACATCTACCTTGTATTCTCTCATTCCAGGCTATTGTCTATTAACTCAGTGACTGCATTATTTACAGTAATTTAAAAAACAAGGCTGAAGATTTCAAGACACACTACATTTGCTACCTTTTGTTTTTACTTTTTTAAAAATTACTTTCATTTACTAGCTTTCTGGTTAAGAGAAAGAGGTTGATAATAGTTTTCTGCCATCCATGAGGTTTAAAATGTCCATTAGATGCAAAATTTGGGTAAAGTATAACTGAAGTCCTGATTTGTGTCTAGTTTGTGTCACAATAGCTTTTTTAAAAACTATAAATACTGTGAACTATTATCATAAAAACCATAAATAGTGTGAGGCTATACTTTTCAATAACTTATCTGTAAAAAACTGAAAAGATTTTTCAAATGCTTGATTTTTCAGTTTAGATCTCACACAAGAAAAATATAATTAATTAGGAGTAACTCAATGTCTTGTGTAAAATGATTAGGTTAAGAAAGCACAAAGAGCCTGAATCTGACAATAGCTTGAAAATACCAGAAGCATAATTTAAAACTGCATTTCAGAAAAGCACTGCATTACTCTTTTTTGAAACATTTCTACCTCTGCAAAAATCTGTTCCTTCAGAATATGTTCGCATGAAAAATACTATATCATTTTTTACTGGCTAACATATTTGCTTGTAATTGTTCTCGAATTGTTTCCTGCTAGGTTTTCTATCATTGCAACTGTATGTGTACGCATAATTTTTCTTTAATGTCTTTTTATGAGCAATTCTTTATTTCCAGTGGTTGATAATGGCTTTATAATTCATTTCTGAGTAAGCGCAATAACTTAGAAACCTTTTAAAACAGGTGTATCTACTCACTTACTGCTTTGTTGAATCATGTTTTTATTTGGATTCCTGGGGGTATGTTGACTTAATATGATAAAAATTAACCGGTGAAAGTATAAAGAGAACAGGGATTCTA
Source organism: Dasyprocta punctata (assembly GCA_004363535.1). NCBI lineage: Eukaryota > Metazoa > Chordata > Mammalia > Rodentia > Dasyproctidae > Dasyprocta > Dasyprocta punctata. Next base: position 8,494 of record RJWM01039944.1, read on the forward strand.
CTCACAGATTCGCCCTAACTTTATTCTTCATGAAACCAATGGATTTCAAAGACATAGATGCTTCCTTTTGTGGTGTAACTTGAGATCAGAAGATTAAAAAAAAAATGTTCCATAAATATGCATCAAGTACAGCTGTTTGATTCATGCATTATGCAGAAACATTAGGAAAACAGAATTGTGTGTAACCTTGCAATAAAAATATATCCACAGGAAAAATACAAAGCATCATTTCAAAATGAAGTAGTGTGCAGTATTTTAGTCTTTTACAAAGATTGAAGAAGAGTGTGATTCTTGCAATTTGGCATTTAAAGATGTATTTAAATCATTATGAAGCTACCTGTATCTATTAAATCCTCAACTCTCTCATTGGTTTTGCTTATTGTACAGTTTAGTTTTCAAATCATGAGGAATTTTTCTCTTATGACAAGATGTAAATTCAAATTGTGTTCTTGGGACAAAATTTTAGCGTCTCCTCTACTCTCCAGGTAGAATGCCTCTTTCAATTGGAAGAGGACACTCTTTCATGGGGACAGGTTTGCTATAGAGCTGGAACCTACCTTTAAACTTTGGACCTTTCCACTTGCCCAAAACCTTTCATAGCCAGGGAAGGCCCAGGGCAATGGATTCTTTGTGGCACTGGGGATTGAACTCACAACCGCACACCTATCAGACAGGGGCTTAAGTCACTGAGCCAAACTCCCAGCCCTTGGGCAATGGATTCTTATGATAATGTAGTTCACATTGTTTATTAGTCAACTTCTAAATTTTGTCATTGATTTTTAAAATTTTTATTATTTAATAAGTAAAAAAGTACATTTTCTCCAAATTTTGTATTCCTTACTTGTATGCTGTATTTAATGATCACTTCAAGATGGTGGAAGTTTCATCATACAAAGCCTAGGTCACCCATTTTGTTCCTGCATAGGACTTAGCATTGTCATCTGCAGTTGGCAGAACATGGATTCTGAAAATGATTGCAATAACTCAGTCTCTTTATCTTGGTGTCATCCCTTTATATCATTACAGCCTGTTGAAGGTGAGGCCACCAGCTGAGCAAATAATAAAACTCAAACAATGGAGCAAGAAAATAGAATCAAATCGATTCTCCTCTAACTGGTCTATCAGTAGTGTATCATTCTCTATCTGCTTATGTTTTGAATAGGGAGTCACCTTTAGGAACTTCCAGGAGTTTAGAAGTTTTCAAAAAAATTATAAGAAATATATAAAGTCAAAAGATATTATTTTAAGGTCTTTATTTTATTCTTTTATTATCTGTTACATATGAACTTAGAAGTTGAAGATGATTTACACTGCATCTAAAAAACAGTCAGTATTCAGGTGGTTGAGGCAAAAGAATCACAAGTTTGAAGACCATTCTGGGCCCCTTAGTGTGACCCTGTTCCAAATAAAGGTGGAGTGGTGACATAACTCATCTCTACAGTACTTGCCTAGCAAACACCAAGTCAAGGGATCAACACCTAGTACAAAAAGAAAGTCAGTAAAAAGATCATGTAATAAAGGAATAGACTAATGTTCTATCTTTGTTTGCCCTATAACAGGCCTTGAATTTTAACTTTTCGTTTTTTTAGGTTTTTGGGGAAATAACTGTATCTTTAGGAAAAAGAAAATTAAAGTTAATCATGAAGGAATTAGATGAACATTTTGTGTTTTCTTGGATTTATACAGAGTTTTTAGTAGACATGTTTCCTGAAATGTGCTCAACAATAGAGTCTGGTACTAGAAGGCAGAGTAGGCTAAATATGAATAAATGTGAAATGTCCTACTTAGTTCCTGTGGATTTTATTGATTGAGTTCATTTTGGAGGCGTCTTTTCCTATTGACCAAATTGTGGTTCATTGGAGTAACTCACAAAGTGACCTTTGAAAAGAAAGAGTTTTCAATACATTTGTTGAGCCTTCGTGTCACTAAGAATAGCTCCATTTAAAGCTAAGTATAATAATTTTGTATAATGTAGAGCAGGTATCATTTTAAACACAATACACAGAGTTTCTATTTTGCACTATTCATAAAACACTTCATCTTACATTATTTTAGATTTAAATCAAAGATACCACATTGTATGCAGAGGTTTCCTTCAAAGCTAATTCAATAGTCACATTAAATTCAAATATCCCGTATTTTTACTTTGTAGTCATAATAACATACTAGTGACTTTTTGAAAATTAAATCCCGCATCTTAATTTTACAGTTGGAAGTCCAATATATATATTATTATTTTAAGTCTGCAGTTTGCTGTGCAGTTAATGGAAACATCCACTTAACACACTGTGTTTAATATCCTGTTAAGTTTTGCCTTATTGTATTTTAAGCAGTAGTGGTTAAACAGTACTCAACTTAGTCTGGGTTGAGAAATAACTGAGTTTACATTATGGAACAATGCTAGCATCGTGAGAGAGAAAGAAACAGAAGACTGTGAGTATTTGATACTGTCCTTGTTACTTTTTACTCTTGCTGAAACATAACACCTGACACTCAAAATTAGGAAATGATAGGCTTATTTCTTACAGTTCTTGGAGGTTTCAGTCCATACTCAGCTGACTCCAACGCAGCATGACCTGGCAAGCAGGACAGTCATTCATGGAGGCTGCTGCAAACAGCAAGGCAAACTGGCAAGAAAAACAAAAAACAAAACAAAACAAAACACACCTTCTTCCTGCCCTTACACTGTATGTGGGTTCCACCAGTGGGCAGGTGCAGCACTCACATCACCAGTCCCAGTGCTAGACAACAAACCAATCACGAACACTAGACTTAGCTGTGTCTATGCCATGATTACTTGAGACTTGGTGGGGCTATAGGAATACAGCATGCCATGCCCGGCCCCCCCAAAGACTCATGTATATCTTTTCTATAAAAACATTTAGTCCATCTCCAAGAGTTGCCAAAGTCCTAACAGTTTCAGCATTACTGAAAAATTCAAGTCCCAAGTATCCTCAGATCTATGGCAAGCTCTTAATTGTAACCCCCTGTACAAATGAAAATGAGGTTAAACACTTCCAACATGTAAAGGAACAAGATAAATATTGACATTGCAAAAGTTACAAACAGGGGAATTTAAAGCATTGGAACCAAAGCAAGTCCAAAGTCCAGCAGGGCAAACATTAAATCCTACAGTTGCAGGTCTAGTATCTAAAGAAATCTTGTGAGCTCCAAAAGGTTTGAATGACTCCACCCCCATGGCACTTTTTGGGGCTTTATTCTCATAGCTTCTCTCTTAGGCCCATTCTGCTCAATTCTTTTGGCTTTCCTTAGATGATACACGTTCCTGGTTTTTTCAAACTTCTGGGTTCTCCACTGTGCTCTTGGCTTCACCCTTACAACTTTACATGTTGCCCTCTCAGGGGCGCACTTTCTGGCCTCCCAGGCCCTCTGAAATTGGAGTGGAGGCTGCCAAGGTCTGCTGCCAGCTGGAGCAGTAGCCAGGCCTTCCTCTATCTTGGCTGTAGGGGTTGAGTGTCTGGATTTCTGAGCTCTCTGAACCTGATTGTGAGGAACAAATTTTCTACGACAGTGCCATTCTGGAGTCTGGTGCAGCCACTGCAATTTTGAAACATCCTGTAGCCTCCGTTGCTACTCCAGAACATGGTGTGTTGTGGCTTTTTTCTCTGAGCAAACTCTTTCACTTTTGTAAGCTTGAGGCTTCAAAAGGTGGAGGCTTGCTGCTACCTGGAATGGCCCCAGGTCTTCTTTTTTATTTTCCTGTTCCTTCTCAGCAATGGAAATCTCAGTTCTCTCTTTGCAGTCCACAGCTTTGTGGCCAAACTCACAACATTTTAAATCATCCTGCTGGGCTCTTTGCTCTTGATTCACAACATAAATCTAGCTAAGAGCCCCCAATAATAGCCATGCCACAGCTTCAACATTCAACTGCCTTGAAATTTCTTCTGCCAGATTAATTAGTCCACTGTCCTTAATTTTAGTCTCAGACAAAGTCTCTGGACATGAACAAAATGCAGAGAAACTTTCTGCCAAGCCATAACACACATCAACTGGACTCCAACAACCAATCCAGTCCTTCTTCCCAGCAGAAGCCTCCCAAGCCTGGTCTTTACCAGCAGACTTTCTTTCAGCTTTCTGGTCTCCTGAGCTCTGACCAGAATCTTTCATGTAGAACTGCCTAAGGTGTTCTAGCTCTATACATTCAGGCACCATCTCTGAACCTTTCAAAACTCTTCCTGCAAGCCATTCCCAAGACTCTTTTTTTTTTTTTTGGTGGGGGATTGAACTCACAACCTCACACCTGTGAGGCAGGCGCTTAGGCCACTGAAGCTAAATCCCCAGTCCCAAAGGCTCTTGAACCACATGGTCAGGTATAGTCACAGCAAAAACACCACTCTTGGTACAAAATTGTGTCTTGTTTACTTCTTTCTCATTGCAGAGACAAAACACCTGATGCCCCAAATTAGGAAAGGAATGGTTTATTTCTTACAGTTCTTGGAGGTTTCAGTCCAAACTCAGCTGGCTCCAAGACAGCATGGCCTGGCAGGTGAGGCAGGGATTCTTGGAGGCTGCTACAAACAGCAAGGCAAATTGGCAAGAAAAAATAAAACTTGCCATCTTCCTGCCCTTACACAGTATGTCAGCTCCACCCCTGGGTGTGTGTGGGACTCACATCACCAATCCCAGCTCTAGACAGCAAACCAATCATGAATATTAGACTCAGCAGTGCCCGTGCCATGATTACAAGAGATTTGGAAGGGCCATAGGAATATAACTGTAACAGATACTATCACAAATGATCCCACTTGTTAGCAAATTACTTTCCAGAAAAAAATTAGGAATTTCAAAAAGTCACTTTAAGACTCTCACAATATTACCATATTTAGATTAGTCAGAATGAGCCATTGTTCAACTGTGTGGGGGAAGAATAGCATTTGGGAAGTTCAAATGTAAAGCTGGTACTACATAATGTGCATTAAGTATATCATATGATTTTTTAAATTATTTAAGAGGAAAAAAGACACAGAAAAGAAAGACAAAAAGCAAGAGACAAACAAACAACAACAGCGAATCCACAACAGTAACATTATAGGTTTACAAAACAAGATGATAAGAAATTGACATTGTTGCAATATTGCCTATTGTTACCTTCAACACAGTTGTTTACATTAACAGATACACATGCAAAATTGATCTAATCATATGAGTATTAACTGATCTTTCTCAATAACTAATACATTTAGCACTATAGACCTTTCGGTTATCTTACATATGCATATATGCAGATTTATGTTTTTTTCCTTTCCCCTTCTTTCTTTCCTCCTTTTCCCTTTTCCAATTACTTTTGCTCTTTGAGCAGTTTCTTACCCTTACACAGTATTTATCGTAGATTTTGGATCATATATACTGTTTTAGTTTCTTACACTAGAGAGACAATATGGTATTTATACATGTGTGTTTGATTTATCTCACTTATGAGTATGGTCTCAAGTCATGTCCATTTACTTAAAAAAATCTGAATACAATCTTTCTTGATAGTTGAGTAGCACTCCATTGTATAAAAATGCCACATCTTTTTTATCCATTCCTTGATTGATGGGCACTTGGGTTGCTACCAAGATCTGGCTATTACAAATCAGGCTGCTATAAACTGAGTGCACAAATACCACTGTGGTATGATGTTTTCAGTTTTTCTGGGAAAACGCCCAGAAGTGGGATAGCTGGGTCAAATTGGATCTCTAATCCTAGCTTCTTGAGGAGTCTCCACACTGATTTCCACAGTGATTGCACCAGTCTACAATCCCACCAACAGTGGAGAAGAGTTCCTTTTTCCCCACAGCCACTCCAGCATTTGTTGTTGGTTGATTTTTTAATCATGACCATTCTTTCGGGAGTGAGATGGAATCTCAGTGTTGTTTTAATTTGCATTTCCTGAATGAGAATTGGTGTTGAACATTTTTTCATATATTTATTTGCCATTTGTATTTCTTTCTCTGAGAAGTGTGTATTCATCTCAGATGCCCACTTTTGGACTGGGTCCTTGAATTTTAGGGGCCTGATTTCTTTTAATTCTTTATATGTTTTAGATAGAAGTCCTTTGTCTGATGGATAATTGGCTAAGATATTTTCCCAATTCATGCATTTTCTTTTCACTATGCTGGAGATTTCCTTTGACATGCAAAAACTTTTTAGTAAGATGAGATCCCAGGTGTTGATTCTGGGAAGCATTTCCAATGCAGTTTGATTTTTGTTCAAGAACTCTCTGCCTACTCCTAGGTTGTCAAGATTTTTACCTACTTTGTCTTCCAGCAAATTTAGTGCCTCTGTTTTAATATTCAGATCTTTGATGCATTTTGACTTTAGTTTAGTGCCGGGTGATAGGCATGGATTTAGTTTTAGTTTACAGCATATGGAAAACCAGTTTTTCCAGCACCATTTGTTAAAGAGGCTATCTATCTTCCAGTGTACATGTTTGGCCACTTTGTCAAAGATGAGGTGGCTAAGTATGTTTATAATTGTGGCTGTGTATTCTAACCTATTCCATTGATCTTCAGGTCAGTTTTGATTCCAGTACCATGCTGATTTTATCACAGTAGCTTTGTAATACAGTTTTAATTCGGGGCTTGTGATACCTCCCGCCTTACCTTTGTGGCCTAGAATGGCCTTTGCTATTCTAGGCCTCTTATGGTCCAGATGAATTTCAAGAATGCTTTCTCTAGCTCTGTGAGGTAGGCAAGTGGTATTATGATTGTGATTGATTAAATCTGTATAACGATTTTGGGAGAATGGCCATTTTCACTATGTTTGTTCTTCCTATCCATGAGCAGGGAATATCTTTCCATTTTCTGAAATCCTCTTCGATTTCCTTTTTCAGAGTAATGCAGTTTTCACTGTATGGACCTTTTACTTCCTGTGTTAGATTGATTTCTAAGTATTTCATTTTTTTGGATGTTATAGTGAAAGGTGTGTTTTCTCTCTCAGTGAGTTTTTTGTTTGTGTACAGAAATACTGTTGATTTTTGAGTGTTTACCTTGTATCCAGCAACATTACTGTATTTGGTTATTAAATCTAAAAGTTTTTCAATGGATTTTTGGAGGTCTTCTATGTAGAGTATCATATCATCTGCATCTAAAGTGATAATTTTACTTTTTCCTTTCCTGTCCTTATTCCTTGTATTTCTTCTCTTGTCTGATTGCTCTGGCTAATATTTCCAGAACTATATTGAATAGGAGTGGTGATAATGGACACCCTTGTTTTGTTCTTGATTTTTGGTTCAAAGTTTTCAGTTTTTATCCATTTAGTAAAATATTGACTGTTGGTTTATGATATATGG